>CAUYSK010072509.1:0-16795 GCA_963575035.1 Avahi laniger | reverse complement strand
CATTAGACAATGCTAAATATAAACCTACTAACCTTATATATTACCTCCCTAACTAGATTATAAACTACTCAAGTGTTATAATCACATCTCTACATCTTTATAATGCATACACACACATAAAGAAGCATAAGCTCCTTTTTTGTTAGTTTTTTTTTTGAGACAGGGTCTTGCTCTGTTTCCCAGGCTAGAGTGCAGTGGCATCATCATGGCTCGCAGTGGCAACCTCAGTGCAGTGGTTGAGTGGCAACCTCAAACTCCTGGGCCCAAGTGATCCTCCTACCTCAGCCTCTCAAGCAGTTGGGACTACAGGCATGTGCCATCATGCCCAGCTGATTTTTCTATTTTCTGTAGTGATGGGGTCCTGCTCTTGCTCAGGTTGGTCTCAAACTCCTGGCCTCAAGCGATCCTCCTGCCTTGGCCTCCCGAAGTGCTGGGATTACAGGTGTGAGTCACTGTGCCCAGCCAAGAAACATAATCTCTACCCTAAAATCAAAAGAAATGCTAGTAGTCAACTTGATGATGTATCCGTGTATACAAAAAGTAATCAATTGTGAATCTGAGGTTAGAAACATATACTTTGGAGCCAGAACTTAGACTGCTTGGTTTCCAGCTAAGTCACTAGTAGCCACCTGCAAAGCTGGCATTGGTTAGTACAACTCTCACCAGCCACAGAAAGTCTCAGATCTGTCAACCCTCAAGATCAATGGAATGACAAATGTTGCATCTGGAGCAAACTGAACGTCCAAAGATTCTATCATAATATATTATCCAGATAAAATATTATTTTGTACCTTGTAATTCATTTGAATTTGTAAACATAACATTATCAATTGGAAGATTGGTCCTTCTAGAATTGGCAGACACAGAACTTAAAATTTAGGCGAAATGTGCCTTCTTCACCCACAAGGTAGCAAACCAGCTCTGTTCAAGTATGTAACAGTGGAGGCATGCCCATGGCTTCCCTGGTTCAAAGAGAAATCTTTCGTTTCTGAACGGTTCTTCCTCAGCCAGGGATGCAGTTTTCTTTTTATAGCCCCTTCCTCACACAAAGTGCCCCAAGTTCTTCACCCTCTGTTCAGGGACTTATAGGGATCCAAGACTGTAGGACAACAGGCTGTACAAGGACAATAGATGGATTGTTGTGCGCTGAGGACCAACCACTCTCTCCATTGCCATCCTCACTAAGTCTGGGTTCCTTCCCCTCCCGACTTCAAACACTCCAGTCTGCGTTGTCCTCCACCTCCTCTTCCCTTGCCCCTACCTCACCTTTGGGGATGGAAAACTCTAGCTAACTATAAATATCAGAGCGTTCCCTTCTCCGGTTAGGCCAGTGGCTCCTCAGTATGTTTCTGCTTCTCTGCAGGCTGTGGAGGGAAAGACAGCCCCCAGGGTACCTGTGGGAGAGCAAAGGGCGAAAGATACACTGAACAGACAAAGCACAGAGATTAATACTTCCAGCAACAGCCGCACCGTAAATACATTCCAACCAGTGTCCTCTCCCCTGTGCAAAAACTGCTGCCCTATTACACTGCCCACGTCATGTTCCTTAAAAGCAAAATGGCATTGGAACAAAAAGCGACACAATTTGAAAATGTTTAGCCAGAGATGCACAGCAGAGACTAACAGGCGGAGCAGAGATCATGGCCAAACAAGAGAATTTAATAAGTTAGGCCAAGTTAGGGTCAAGGTCCCTTTGAGAGAAGAGAATCTTAGACTGAGTTAAGGTCCCAGTTGGTGGCCAGTGACCAGGCAAGGAAAGTAATCATCAGGCCAAGAGAAACCATGCTCAGTGTCCAGACAAGAGTGGAAATCCACACCAGGTACTTACATTTCTCCTTATTGAGGGAGGGAAGATACTAAGGCTCTGCAGGGATCCCTAAGTCCTAAAAAAGTGAATTGAAGCTCTTGGAGGTTGAATATTTGAACTGGATCAGTCAAGGTGGGTGTGGATTCTAGAATAGCTCCAAAGATGTACAGATACCTACGTACGCTCTGATAAATTTTTAATTGACATGATTTTTGGAATTCTCAATGGATTTCGAGTCTACTCTAGGAAGGCAAGCAAGGCCAGTAATCCCATATCTTCAGCCACAACTCTCACCTCCACGTGCTTGAAAAATCTAGTGAGATCCAACACCAAGTGACTCTTTATGATTTGCTATTGGTTAAGATATTGGTGATACTAGGAAAAATCTGTGTTTTCATCCAGAAACTTTTATAACTTCTTGCTGATAAAAGTGTCTTCAATTTATACTATAAACTTTTCTTTTAAAAATGCCAGTGTCCCTTTTAGAACAAATCACGTTCAAAAGGCTTGTAACCAAGATATCACTCTGTCTCGACTCAGTGGTGTGTGAACATGAAGCAGTTTTATTTTTCTCTGACTTAATTACTGCCTTCCCTGCAGCTCAGTCAAATTTGCCCTTTGCATCCCTTAATGACATCCTAGGCATATTTCAAAAGTTTGCCCTTTATTTTCCATTATTAAAATCAGTCCAATTGAAACTTTAATCTCAAACTTGATTTATGCACCCCATCCTCTCCTCCTATCAGCGTGGTATTTTAAGCTGAGACCCTGGCAGCCGAGAAAGGACGGGAGGCTCTGAGCGGCTTCCTTATCCTCTCTTGAAGGCCTGGGTTCCTCAGAATGGTGGCAGCGGGCTAGAGAGGGATGTCTCCTGCTTAACTGACTGCTGTGGTGCCTCTCACTGCTGGTTCTGCTCCTCAGGGTAGCATCGACTAGCTACAGACACCTCCATGCGGTTGGTGTCCAAATCCCTGCTCTTTCAAGGAGCCCTTGTGAGAGTTCTCGCTGAGGCTCCCAGGCCTCGGCACAGCACACTTCCCTGGCTCGGGAGACCTGGCTCTGGTTCTACCTCTCTGCTCCGCCACAGCTTTCATGTCTAGGGGTACTTGTGACAGCACCATGGCAGCTCATTACCAGGGTCCCCATCTCCCCTGGAAGCTCTCTTAAGTGGCTCAAGCCCAGCTACCTCTCACTGTGGCCCCTAGGCCCATGGGAGACGTGTGCTTCCTTGCATCAGTCACACCCTCTCTCTGCCCCGCCATCTCCCAGTTCTCTTTCTCCTGCGTAGGTGGGCTCGGAGCAGATCAGCAAGTCTTCCAGCTGGGGCCTGTGGTGCCTGTCTCTCCTTCTGGTAGGCACCTCCAATTTCCACAAGCAATTTTCTTGGCACCGCCCCTCACGCGGCTTCCTGGGAGTAGGGAAAGTATGTAACTTACACCTTGCCCAGCGGGAGAAGAAATAGCTTTTCAACACGAACGCCACACGCCCTTGGCTTCTTTCCCATTCCTCCTTCTTTACCCCCTATTTTAGTTCATTCCTGCTCCTATAACAAAATACCTTAGACTAGGTAATTTATAAAGAACAGAAATTTTATTTCTTACAGTTCTGGAGGCAGGGAAGTCCAAGATCAAGGCAACAGCAGTTGGTGTCTGATGAGGGAGTTCCTGCTGTATCCTCCCATGGCAGAAGAGCGAACGAAGACTGTGTTCTCACATGGAAGAAGAAGGAGGGGCAAAACAGGGCCCAGCTGGTTCTCTTGGGCCCTTTTATAAGAATCCTGATCCCATTCCTGAGTGCAGAGTCCTAATGGCCTAATCACCTCCTAAATGTCCCACCTCTTGATACTTTCGCATTGGGTCTCAGTTCCCAACATAATGAATTTTGGGGGACACGTGCATCTAAATCATAGCACCTCCTCCCTAGTTTTCTTGTATAGACTTAGGGGAGGGCACGCAAGTGGCTAGTGGTAGAGGAACTACTCATTACTTCCCAAGAAGCCCGTGTGGGGTGGCTTCCAGGGTCCACCAGGGCTTGGTAGTCTTCACAATGGATGGCAGTTTACACCTGTTGTTTTCAGCTGTGGACCCTGCTGCTCATTTAGTGATATCAGGAGAGAGGCCACTCAACATCTTTTAGCAGGCTTCAGTGGAAAAATGTGCTAGCTTAAAAAAAAAGAGATGAAATATTTTCACCACAGAGCCCAAGGCACAAATCTGTTTGTTTGTCAAGGATGAGTGAGATTATATCTCTTTTGTGTAGGGACAGAAATTCTCTCCTACCCAAAAAGTTAATCTCTTTTGTGAGCTAGTCAGAAAAGAAAGACTGTTTCTCCAGCTGAGAATACCAAACAGCAAATTGGAGCAGAAAACAGACCCCCAAGGGTTAGGGACCCTCCAATGCCTTCCTCTGACACCTGAGGGGGTTGTGCCCAAAATTCCTAAGCCCATGGAGGATTCCATTTTCCCCTCATCCTGCAGTCCCCACTTAACCCCAACAGTTGGTCAGGAGTCACTAATTGGAGGAAAAATCTGAAGAACATAAAGCACAGACAATTTAGAGACATCTCAACAGTAAAGAGAGTTGGTATCAATAGTCCATAGGTTATTCCCTCTGTGATTTTCCGAGTAGACCCCTAAGGAGATGTGAATTTCATTTTAAACTTGTTATAGAATGGAGGACTATCGTATCCCGGGGACTCTGTTCTCTCTAGTCACAGCTCTGTGTCCCCAGTAGTCAGTCACTCAGAGAACTGATGGCTTTGCAGTCCCTACTGTCTTGAGGGCCAGCAAGATGGCAGATGGAGTCCACCAAGAACTAAAGTTTGCTTGGTTTGACCTAGAATCTAACATGGATAGGGCTAATAAATAACAGCTGCATTACCACAACGTAACAATACTGAGATAGGCCACTGTTCTTCTCCCCATTTTATTGATGAGGAAACTGTGAGGTATCGAGAATTTACATGACACACCCATGTTTACATAATTTGTAAGTGGAGCCAGAATTCAAACCTGGTCCTATAGACCTAGAGCCTGTGCTCTTAACCACTTGGCTCTGCTGCCGATGGTAAACTAGAGAGAAGTTTCCCACCCAGGACCACTCAAAAAAAGAGGTGCCTCCTCTAGGTGCTAATTAGCACCAGGTAGTGACTCACAGCAAAGGCTGGGGAAGAGTTGGAGGAACAGGCAGAGAAATTAGAGAAACGGCCTCCTTCTCTGCCTCCAGTCATGAAAGGAATATTCAGGTTGATGTCCCGGATATTCAGGAAGAAAAGGGTACATTCCTTCCAGGTCGCTGTAGTTCCCCAAAATTCCTGCTTTAACGTGGCTGTCAGAGCAAGCCCTTTTAGGTGAGCTACGGATAGGGTTGAGGCACCACCTAGTGGCTTAAACTGAAAATGCTACCAAAGGAATGTCTCCAGTGAACAGAGGCAAGGAGAGAAATAGAGATCAGTCAAGGCAGGAAAAGGGAACCGAAAGCAAAAACTTCCCGTGATCAAAGCCCTCTTCCTGTATTCCCCTGTAACCTATAGCTGTGCATCATTAAAACATGTCTGTTTATGCCAGCCTGTTCAAGGACTCTAAATTTCCCAGTGTGTCAGGAACAAAGCACGAGCTAGAACCCAGGAGACCTAAACCCCAGCCCCAATCACAGACTAACCAACCGACTAAAAAATTATATCCCTAAAATCTCCCCTCAGGACTTACAACCATTATGGTTATCTGTGGCCTCTACTCAAAATCTGTGGGAGACTCCATGTAGAGGCTGGTGGCAAAAGGAGCCAGGAAAGAAAGGAAAAAATGGGAAAGAGAAGGTTCTTTCTTCTCGAAGAACCGATTCTGCTGGGCTTATGCAAAAAAACTCAGAGTAACAGAGGGAGGGGCTGCAAAATGGCGCTATTGCTGTGCCCCTCCTTCCTTGCTGTTTAAGGAGTTGTTAGTGGGTGTCCAGCCCTTGTCTCCCACTTGGAACATTTAAGGATCAGCTCAAGAGGACCAGACCAAGAAAGAGCGAGGTAGTTCACCTGAGACTGGTGTCAAGCACTGTTATGAGCGAGAGGTTGGCAGCTCAGGCAATGGATCCCAAGGCCCCCAGGAGAATTGTAGTGCAGATCCGGCATGTGAAGAAGGGAGTTACAGGAAAGGAGGACCGGACCGCCAGAAGGTGCAGTCTGGGGGGACAGGATTAAATACAGCTTCTAGAACTCTCAGCAATGTCCATGCTTTGGTGTCAGGTGCAGATGAGGCTGTTAACTGGTGAAATCAATTCAAGGTAGTTGGTAAGAAGGGTTTCTACCAGGGCCCAGTCGTGGGCAATCAGGTAGCCGAATTGGGCTCCCCCACTTCACCTGTAGAAACCTGGGGAGATGGAGAAAATCCAAGCATTCAAAGAATCAGACAGGAGAGGTCTAAACAGATAAAATTCAGTTCAGGAAGTGGCCAAATCTAGTGTCAAATAGTGCCAAGTTGAACGTCAGTCAATCTGTACAGACTTGGTCCGAAGTCAGTTCAGGTTTAGAGCATGTGAGGTCCGGTAGAAGCCCACCCTGCAGGAACTGGTATTCCGGTATGTTTTCAAGTAATGAGCCCTCTATGTTCCTTCCTAGCCCTAAGTTTTATTACATCTACTCTGCAGGCACCCCAGCCCCTGCAAGCCACCAGTATTCAGACCAAGGCAGAGAATGGCATTTCTCATATTTGACCTTTAGGAGTTCTTGCCCTCCAGGAATATCTGGACCAACATTGCAGTTCACTCCTTCCTCTTCCTATTAACCTCTATATTCATGTCCCTAAAGCTCCAGGCTCCCCTGTCCCTGTTCTCTTTTGTCTATTTTGGTTCACCTTTATTTTTACTTTTCAAGGTCAGTTCTACCCTTGGCTTCTTCACCTGTTGTTCTAAGCTGAGCTCAGCGCTCAGTCTCAACAGTGGTCATGTGGTCTTACTGGTCAGAGTCACATCAGGAGACTGCTTTATGTCAGATCCCTGCCACAGCTGCCAGACTATTGTCCCTCCCTATTGCAAAGGCTCAGACCATTGAAGAGCTCCCTAAACTTATTTAAGCTAAAGGTCTTCATTTATTTGTCACACAGAGCTGATTAGCATCCCCAGAGATCAATGCATGAGTGAACCCTCCTCTGTCTATGTTAATGGTATATTTATGTCATAACATGCTTAACATATTTATTTATGTCCCCCATTATATTTATTTAAAAGGCCAAACTGCTATAACAAAGAGGCACTGAATTACCATGTCTTGAAAATAAAGCTTATTTCTCTCTTGTGTTACAATTCAGAGAAGTAGCAAGCTGTTTTGCTGGGTACAGTCATTTAGGGACTTTTACATTTTATTTCTTGACCACCTTTTAGAGAATTCTCCACTATTCAATAAATATGTGAGCATTTGCTATTTAAAAGATTCTGGGTCACATTCTACAGAAGATAGATAGTCTCAGCCTTCTGAGAACTAATGATCTGCAAGTAAATGAATATGTGTGGTTCAGAGAAGAAAAGTGAGCATACTGGGGAGATCTAGCAGAATCAAAGGAGAAAAAAGATGTTCAGAATTTTTTTCATATTTTCTTGGACATTAGTCTATCTTCTTTTGCAAAGTTTCTGTTCATGTCATTTGCCCACATTTCAGTGGGTTCGTTTGATTTTCTTTCTTGCTGATTTGCTTGAGTTCTTTCTAGATTCTTGTTATCAGCCCTTTATCAGATGTACAGCATGCAAATATCTTCTCCTATTCTGTAGGTTGTCTATTCGTGCTAATAATTGTTTCCTTGGCTGTGCAAAAGCTTTTTAATTTGATGGGGTCCCATTTGTTTATTTTTGTTGTTGCTGTGAATGCTTTTGGAATCTTTTTCATAAATTCTTTGAATAGGCCAATGAACTAAAAGTAGAACTACCGCTTGATCCAGCAATCCCACTACTGGTGATTTACCTAAAAGAAAAAAAATACATTCTGTAATAAAGACCTCTGCACTCAAATGTTTGTAGCAGCACAATTCACAATTGCAAAGATGTGGAAACAACCCAAGTGCCCATCAATCCATGAGTGAATTAATAAAATGTGGTATATGTATACCATGGAGTACTATTCAGCCATAAAAAAATGGTGAACTACCTATTGTATTATCCTGAATGGAGCTGGGGCCCATTCTCCTAAGTGAAGTACCACAAGAATGGAAAAACAAACACCACATGTACCCACCATTAAATTGGAACTAATGAATCAACACTTATGTGCACATATGGAAATAACATTCATCAGAAATCAAGCAGGTGGGAGGGGGGAGGAGAGGACAGGTAAAATCACACCTAACAGGTACAATGCACACTCTCTGGGTGATGGGCACAGTACAAAAGCAATGTATATAACTAAATCATTTGCATCCCCATAATATTCTGAAATTAAAAAAATTTTTTAAAAAATGAGCAAAGAATCACCTTCAATTCAGGAGCAACAGGAAAGTCTTCATGGAGGAAGTTATATATGAAATAGGATTCGAAGGATAAATAAAATTTCAGTAGGTAAAGAAGAGAAGAAAATGTTACCAGTGAAGAAAACAGTATGCACCAAAGCTTGAAGATTAAATATATATATATAAGAAATCTAGAAAGCACATGAAGATAATAGTGTAGGGCATTAGCAGAATCCAGCTCCGGGGGAGGTCAGAGCCTCATTGTAGAGGACTTGGATGACAGGCGAGGAACCAGTCCTTCATTTGTGGGCGTGGGGACTCATTTGGTATTTCCAGCTGCCGAGGGAACAGTCGGAGCTCTGAGATTGACTGGACTCAAATGGAAACGTTGAGGATGGGGAAACTAATAGAAAACCACCACAAGTCAGGGAGGAGGCAGCACAGGCTGGAATCGGGGCAGAGGTACAGAGAAGGAGCCTGAAGAGAAGCCCACGATGGAGACAGGACTGATGAGACTTTACATCTGTGGAATGTTGAAAGTGTTAAGGAGAAATAAAGCTTAACTCAGAGTGTTCAAGGTTTAGCCACTCACAAAATGGTGATGCCGCTCATGAAGATATGGAAGTCAGAGTGTGAGCTGAGGTTGGGTGTGGGTGGGAGGGTGAAGAGTTCCAGTCCAAATATTAAGTTTAAATTCCTAGCAGACCTAGATAGAGCTTTCTAGAAGCAGTTAAAAATGCAAGTCTGAAGCTGGGAAGATAAGGTTGTTTCTATTATAAAATGTGGATTTAAAAGTAGTCTGTAGGGAAAGATACCTAGAGGGATAAGAGAACATAAGATCGCCAAGGAAGAAGACGACAGAAAGCAAGCAGCTGGCGGAACTTCAGAAAACCCACACTCAATTGTAGAAGGGAGAACCTTGAGGAAAAGAATTAAAAAGGAGGCTTATCTGAAAAGATAAAAACGGAAGTGTGCAGTTTCGTGGGAGAGAAAAGAAAGAATTCTCAACTATGTCAAAAACAGAACTCTAGGATGGTGCAGATGGAGAAAAAGACATTGACTTTGATAATGAGTTTGTAAGTCATAACTTTCAGGATAATAGTTTGAGTAAGCGGGTAAAGATAAAGACAAATGTATTAAGCAGTGAGCTGGGTAAGTTAGAAAAAGAACATAGAAAGTTAAGAAAGGAACAACAAAAGAAGCCAAAAGGAAGAACCTTCCTAATGAATTAATAAATCATAAAGTAATTATTAGAATATAGAGCTAATAAATAAATATAAAAACTGTGTCTTTAAAAAAATAAACAGCTAGGAAACCAAGTTTTAAAAAATATAACACCAATATAAATAAAAAGAAATGTGAGAAACCATCATACATAAAGAAGAAATTAAAAGACTCATAATAGCCTACTCTGTTCAACTCTACATAAACAAATCTGAAATCAAGATTAAAAGGATAATTTCCTAAGGATATGTAATTTACCTAAAATATCCCCAGATGATACAATTATATATTTTTAAAAATGCAATATAAATTATGGTAAAATTACTACAAACAATAAAATGACAAATTAATATACAGAAATCAATAGCTTTCGTATACACAATGAGTTAGAGTATAATGGAAGAAAAGACTCCATTTCCAATATCAACATAATAGATAAAATAATCAGAATAAACTTAATAGGAAATGGATAAAACATACAAATAAAATTTAAACACTGTGGAAAGATGAAAATAAGACTTGAACAAATGTTAAAAATCACTAATTTGTAAATGTAACATGACCTCAATAAACATAACGGAAGGATTTCTCTCCTTTTTCTTTTTCTCTTTTTTTTTGCCTTTTTGACTAGACGGTCTAATTGTAAAGTTTATATAAACGATAAATTAGAATAGCTAGAAAAACTCCCGAAAGAAGAGCAAAGAGGAATGACTCTCTCTACCTGATATTAAAATATAATTCAAATGGTGTTGCTCTGGTACATAAATAGACTAACGGAACAGTATAGAAAAATAAAAAAATACGCTGGCTGGGCATGGTGGCTCACACCTGTAATCCTAGCTCTCTGGGAGGCCGAGGCGGGCGGATTGTTTGAGCTCAGGAGTTCGAAACCAGCCTGAGCAAGAGCGAGACTCCGTCTCTACTAAAAAAAAAATAGAAAGAAATTAATTGAGCAACTAAAAATATATAGAAAAAAAAATAGGGCATGGTGACGCATGCCTGTAGTCCCAGCTACTCGGGAGGCTGAGGCAGGAGGATCGCTTGATCCCAGGAGTTTGAGGTTGCTATGAGCTAAGATGACAACCACAGCACTCTAGCCGGGGCAATACAGTGAGACTCTGTCTCAAAAAAAAAAAAAAAATACTCTGAAAGATTTATGTGAATTTGGATTACAATAAAAGTGTCATCTCAAATCAGTGCAAGAAAGACAAACTATTCAAAAAATAGTTTTGCCTTCTGGGTTCCAATTGAATATAAGAGTTAAATATTTTAAAAAAGAAAGAATAAAAGTATTAAAAGAACACATAGGAGAATTCCTTTATAAACCTGCATGAAAGAGGCCTTTCTCACTCTAACTCAAAAACTAAAAGCCATCGAGAAAAGATTAATAAATTCAGCTAAATAAAATTAAAAACTTCTGTACCAAAAAAAAACTACAAACATTAAAGCCATAAGCAATGTCAAAAGATAAATGACAAATTGGGGGGAATTATTTGCAATTCATGCAGAACCCATCTACCCAGCTTCTTTACCTTGCCCATTTGTTTCGAATGGTCCAATATTTTTGGAATAGTAACAGCAAACCTTGCTGCTAATTCGCACATAGATTGAGATGGATTCACTTCCACTACAGCTTTGAGCTCATCATTACCCACCTTGGTCTCAGGTGACCCACATGGCTCAAGAAGAAAATCACCAGAACAGAACTTCTCGAACCATCCACATACTGTGCGTTCACTAGCCACATCCTTCCCAAACACTTTGTTGATATTTCGAGCTGTCTGCCCTGCATCATATTCTAAAATAACCCAAATTTTTTACCTATCCATGGTTTCACAAAAATTGCTCTAAAAAAAAATTGACAGATAATCATAAGCCAAACCGTGCATTCAAAAGAATGAGGATGTACCTTCACAATAAAAATAAAACAAGCAGTGTCGAAGTGAAATGTCAGAGATATCAACTGTCATACTTAGTTCTTAAGAAAATCAGACATTTCATACTTAATAACCTAATAAACATAGACAGGTCACAGAGAAGGAAATAAATGCATAATAAGATGCTCAATCTCACTCATAATAAGAGAAACACAAATTAAAACTACACTGAGATAACATTTATCACTTTAGATTGGCAAACATCCATAAATTTGATAACACGATATATTAATTTTCTATTGCTGCTATAACAAATGAACACAAACTTAAAGACTTAAACAACACAAATATTATCTTACAGTTTTGTAGGTTGGAGCCCAACATGAGTCTCATTGTGCAAAAATCAAGGTGTCGGCAGGTCTGTGCTCCTTCTGAAGGCTCCAGGACAGAATCTGTGTCCTTCCTCTTTACAGCTTCTACAAGCTGCCCACATTCCTTTGCTTATGGTCTCCTGCTCCGTCTTTAAAGCCAGCAACACTGCATCTCTCTGTGCCGTAGTCACATCTTCCTCTGATTGACTCTTCCTCCTCCTTCCACTTTTAAGGACCCTGTGATTACATTGGGCTCACTTGCATAATCCAGAAAAATGTCCCTATCTTAAGGTCAGCTGATATCAAACTTCCTGTTTGCCTTGTTACCTAACATAGTAACAGGTTCCAGGGATTAGGGCTTGTATGTTTTTGAGAGGCCATTACTCTCCCCACCACACACACTATCGGTGAGGCTGTGGGAAACAGGTTTTCTCATCATTACCAGTAGGAAGGAAAATTGGCACAAGAACAATGTAGGGTACTTTGGCAATATCTATCAAGATTTAAAATGCACGTAACCTTTAATCCAACATTCCACTTTGAGAATCTCTTCTACAGATACACTTGCACACACTGGATGAAATGAGGAATGCCCAAGATTATTTATTGTAGCAATGTTTGTAGTAGCAGAAGATCAGAAATAACTTGAGCGTCTATTAGTAGAAAGCTGATTGAATTAATGATAGTACATCCATACAAAAGAATGCTATGTAGAATTTAACAAAATACTCCCCAAGATAATAAGTTAGGAAGAATAAAAGGAAGAATAGTGTATAGTGTGCTAACTTTTTTGAGGAAGCTGAGAACCAGGTAAGAATTTATATTTGTATTTACTACTAAATGCATAAAGAAACCATGGAAAAATACACAAGAAAATAATAATAACGATTACCTGCAGGATATGGGGGGTTGGGTAGGTAGGAGACTTTTAATTATATTCCAAAATGCATGGGCATGCACAGGTGTGCGCGCACACACAAATGTGCACACACACGCACACGCACACACACACACACACACACACATTGCAAGACTCACCTCAAATGCCAAGTCCTCTAAGGGCCTTTCCTGCCTTCTGAACCCATTTCTGGGCCATTCATAGCTCCTTAGACATTCATACTGTATTAGAGTTCTTGTGATCTTTGAATTACTTTAATTTATGCACAACTCTTTTTCCCACTAAACCAGTGATTTGGAGAAGCAGAAGAACAAAGAGGAAGAGGAGGAAGAAGAGAAGAAGATAAGATGCCACTTTCTGAACCTTTAGGAGTAGGGGATTTTAAATGTTTATCAAAAAAGAAACATGAATTTTAAAATGGTTAAGAAACACTGCACTGAATCATAAACACTTGGGAGGCAGGGACAGTAATCTCCAAATGGCACTTCTCACGCTGCATCCTAATCATTCATTGATTTCTGTCTTTCCCACTTAACCACCAGCCCCTTAAGGGAATGGATTCTGCAGTTTCTTCACACACAGTAGGTGATCCATTTGAAGGGCTGAACGAGAACTGACTTCTATTCCTTACTAGAGGAAAGGGTTGGTAGCTTGAGAAAATGAACACTCAGACACATAAATCTTATGAAAGTTCTTCCTTATAATATGGACTTTAAGGTACTTATGCTTTTACATTTCAGCATCTTGACATGGAGTCGCACCCACAATCACTGGCATCCAAGCAACTACCATGGCATAGTTGTCGCTGCCCGCGTCACTGCAACTTAGTCATAGCTGTTCGTGCTGTCACCTCCGCTGAGCTATGTGGAAGATGACTGCATAATTTTATCCTCCAAACAGACACTTTTGAGAATGAAAGGGGACACAAACCAGACGGGATGCGATGAGAAGAGTAAACCCGAACTGCTGCAGGCAAACGTGGACAGAGGGTCACCCTTGTCCTTGTGTGCCTTGTTAGTGCCACGTATGTTGGATTTAAATGTCATTCAAAATGTATTCAAAAAGAGCACACTATAATAAGCACTGAAATTTAAAATTACCATGTCCACAAAAAGCACAGAAGCAACAGTGAACATAAATTTGGTATTAGTAAAACAAATATCCATTTTGGCAAGAACGGCCACAATTCTATGTTTTCTTACAAAGCAAAAACCTAATGTTCATGGGACCTAAGAAAAGTAGATACTTACAAGTATATGAAGGTGTGTTACATAATTTTGGTGGGAAATATTCAAAAGGATTGCCTTTTAAATGCCAAACAATGCGACTGAAGGCAGGAAAAATTGTCAAATCCCTCAAAATTGATTTTAAAAAGAAACCACCTCCGAAGTAGGGAGAGGTTCTGTGACTAGTTCATGCATCAGGAGTATCGATAGGCATTTTGTCATAGTCTCAAGCAGCTTCTCCTTTCTTTCTCATTGACACACAAAGTAAGTTACGGTGTGTCTAACCATCAACGATGGTACCAGTGCTTTTCCAGGGTCAATGAGAAGGCGACCTTCTCATCAATGCACACCCAGCTGTATGCAAGAGGCTATTTGTGAAGGCAGTTTATCAAGTCCCTTTAGTTCTTCCTGGAGCAGTGTTCAGGCCACACTTCAGGCTGAGCACCTGCCAGAAAGCAAGAATCCCTGAGTGGGCTTACCTGCCTCTTTTACTCAGATACATCTGCTAAAACTCAAGCAGAACTGTGAGATTATAAAAACTGTCTTTAGCAAGCCATAACATCTGAATCTAAATCTTGGCCTGGGCACTATTTCATATTATATCCCCAGTGCCATCGCCCACAGGTTGTATAATAATGACACTACCAAGCACAGTCTCTTTGCAATTGTGCAGTGGTGACCAGTTCATGGACATAAGCAATCAGCTATTTACGATGTCACAATGCCAGAATTGGTGAGCACAACACATCTGGCCAGGGCCTCCTACGCTATGTCCAGCTTGTTATCTTGCACCTAATAAATATGAAATAAATTCCCTGTTTAAATAAAATTATTTGAATCTACTTCTTGACTTACATAGTCAAAATTTCCACTTCACTCTCACGTTTGGGAGGTTTATGTATATATATATATGGAAACCTTGTAATTCCAAAATCCAGGCATTTTTGATAACCCAGGACTATCTCATAATTGGGAAGAGGTATTTATTTTCATTCCTGCCATCTCTGCTTCTTCCCCTCACTACACCACAGGTAAAGGACCCAGAGGCCAGCTCTTCACCAGAGGAAAAATATTAGAGTTGGGAGTGGGAATGACCAGGCGGCATTCATTTTCCTTCGGAGCCGCCATTCCAGCCCACTCAGCTTTTTCACTAATCCCTAAAACCCCTTCCTTCCTAGATTCTGAGAATGGGCTCTCAGAATTGACTGCTTTCTTGCAATGTGAGGCTCAGGGTCCAAGACCCTCTTCAGGCACTACGCACAGCTCAGCAAACAGATCCATCCCTCTCCCCTGCCCCAGAGAGATACTTTCAGCACTCTCATTGCTTCCTAGGGGAACAGTGGTGTCACAAGATGGTGTAGCCTGAGAAATAAAATACCTACATCCCCAATGGCTCTTCTAGCCACTCTGCTCCATCCTCTCCCAGGGCTACAGGTCAACCTCCCCTGAAGCATGTCCTGACACCAAAGCCATATCCCTCAAATGGTACAACCCCATATGTCTGTAGTTCTAATGTTACAAAAAAAAAATGCCAGGATCAATTTAAACATTTTTCCAATGGTGTGATTTACTCTGATCCATTAGATGTCGGACTGAGTTTTCTCCCATGCCAACCAAGGAATATAGGCTGTCCAATCTCCAGTGTCCTTTCCAGTGGAAACAGGCTCCCATCCACATGTTATTCTCCAATTGAACTTCCCTATGTCCAAATGTCATGGTATTTGCAAAACGGCTGTTTTCAGATTCAAGGGAAAGCTTGTGGCCACAAAACTGGCCACACGTAGAAAGATCAGATGATAAGTGCCCAGGTATCCCCACTCCAAATCCCCAAGGAAGGTCCCTCTAAGTGACACTGCAGCTGACTTGGAGTAGCCACTCTGGCACCTTCCCTGCCCTTTGCTACATTCGGGCTCAGCCACTAGCTCTGTCCTCAAGCGATCTTCACCCTTACATGCAAACTATGGTGGCCCCTTGTCTCTGCTCATGTTTCATCAGAAGTCACTGCACACCCTTCAAAGAGGCATGAAGCCAATGGAGCAGACCTAGAAACTTGAGTCTGTGCCACCGAAGCAGACACAGCTACCCCCTCAGTGGTGCCTGAGTCAAACTGCTCAGCACACCTGCCCCAGCGTAGGGAGGAAAGAAACCCACACCAGCATGCGAGAATGTCACTGGGCCTGCTGGGCTTGTGCCCGTCCATGCGTATTCCATTCTCCATTCGGGGGCATCTCCTGTGTCATGAGCACATCTCCCCTCTGCCTCCCCATGGGTCCTGTCCCTTTGGCTCCTGCACACTGTAGCAAGGCTTTCCTGGGCCCCTCTGCCCCGTGTGAATGGAGCACAGCATCGCCCAAACCCCTGAGCAGCCCTCCCTCTCCCTTCCACTGCCCTCATATGTAGCTCTGATGAGAGGAAAGCCCTAGAACAAAGGCAGGAAGTGGGAAACAGAAGGTGCCTTGGTTCCCACCCTGGCACGCCTGCTCCAGGGTCCCTCACACCTGCCCTTCAGACCTTTACCCCCACCGTGTCTGCCCCACAGCAAACTTGTCAATGAAGCCCCTGCCAAGTCGTCAGGAGCTGCCTAACCTCAGAGCAGGTGCCCAGCCCTGGAATGAACAAGGAGGCGGATACAGAAACGTTGTGGTTGGGGGTATCTGAGGGGTGTTCCCAATACAAGATAAAGGAGACTAATACTCATGCTCTGTGAATTGGTGTTTATTCTACCCAAACTTACCCTTGTTTTCCCTCCTTCTCAACAGGGTCCCCAGCCAGTCATGAGACCTTACTGTGGCCCAGCAACGTGCCCGATGGAGCACGTACCAGGGTTCTGAACCCCCCAGCAACAGAAGCAAACACAGCCAAGGCCTGTCACCAAGCCACCTCTGCCCAGCAACAACCATCCCCCCCAATTCTATAGAAGACCTGTTACCTTGGTATAAGAAAACAATCTTTTCTGGGATTTTTTAAAAA
>CAUYSK010072508.1:0-76178 GCA_963575035.1 Avahi laniger | reverse complement strand
GCACTCCATTGTCAGCTCTCAGCCTATAGTTTTTAGCAGATTCACTTGTGCTTTACAAAGCGAATCCAATTCTTTAGGTCTGAGAAACGCGGCGCCTCGTGGGATACAGCCGCTACTGCCTTTCAGAGACGCCCTTCCGAGTGTAACAGCATTCAAAATACAAACCAACACGTTCACATATTCTTTCAGGGCAAAGCTCTGTAAAACTCTTAAGACAGATCCTGTCCCCAAAACACGTTTAATACTAATTCATAGAGCAACATATTTCTGTTTAGTAAGTCTTCAATTTCTCTCAGCAATATTTTGTAGTTTTCATTGTACAGATATTGCACATATTTTCTTGAATTTGTAAGTATTTTGGGATATGATTGAAAAAATGTTTTCAATTTTAGGTTCTGATTGTTGCTTGTATACATAAATACAGTTGGTTTTTGTATATTGCTCAAATTAATTTACAAGTTATAGCTTTTTTGAGATAGCTTAGGGATTTTCTATGTATGTGATTGCTTAGTTTTTAAATAGAGACAGTTTGACTTTTTTCTTTCCTATTTGTATGTCTCAGTTATTTTTCATGTGTTATCGCATTAGCTAGGAATATTGAATAGAAGTACAATGTTGAATATCAGTGATAAAAGTGGGCATCCTTGCTTTGTTCTTAGGAGAAAAGCATTCAATATTTAACCATTAACAATGTTACTGGAGGTTTTTCTTTGTTTTTTATCAGAGCAGTCAGTTTACATATAATATAGCTGATATGCTTTGATTTAGATGTACCCACTTTGTTTTCTTTATTTGTTTTTTATTCTACTTATTGTTTCTTTTTTCTCCTTTTATGTCTAATTTTACATTATCAGGTTTTTTGTTTTTCCAATTTTTTCTCTATTAGCTTATTGTTCATGCATTCTTTTATTGCTATTTTAGTGGCTACCTCATCACAGCCTTTCTCAAATGTGGTTCTGTGTGAGAATTAAGCTCTGATGCTTTAAGGCATCCATTGTAAGTAATCTATTAATGTCTCTCTTATACATCTACTATGGTATTAACTGTATATTATCCTTGGGAGAATTAAGAAAATAATCACTCAAATCATTTTCTGTTTTATTCTTTTTTTGAACCCTGGTTGAAAAAGGCCGCCTTAGAATTTAAAACATACACACTGGATTCATTGCAGTTTGTTTAAATTTACTGTTTCTAGGACCATGCAAAGACCTTATAATACTCAAGTTCTACTTGCTTCCTTCCTTTGTGCCGTTTTTGCCATATGTTTTAATTCCATATATATTGTAAACTTCACAAGACATTCATATTGCTTTAATCAGTCAGTACACATTTAGATGCATGCAAATACTTTACTTTTTCCAGTGCTCTTCATTCCTACATTACCTTGCTTGTATCTGGGATATTTTTTTCTTCTTGAAAAATTTCCTTTAGTATTTCTTTTAATGCAGATCTACTGGTGAAAACCAGGTTATAGGAGTAGCTATGAATATTCACAAAGGGGAGGTGCTTTCCTGTATAATAAGCTAACAATGTATGTCTGTGGTCCCCAACCCCCAAGGCCACAGCAGGAGGCGAGCTGTGATCAAAGCTCCACTTGCACCCACAGCTGCTCCCCATCACTGGCGTCACTGCCAGAGCCCTGTCCCCCATCAGATCAGCATTGGCATCACACTCTCATAGGAGCGCAAACCCCGCTGCAAACTGTACATACAAGGGATCCAGGTTGCATTCTCTCCATGAGAATCCAATGCCTGATGCTCCAGGGTGGTATCCCCCACCCTCACCCCCCCCACGACTGCACTCCCCCCACCATCCCATGCCCATCTGTAGAAAAACTGTCTTCCATGACACTGGTCCCTGGTGTCTAAAAGGTTGGGGACCACTAATGTATGTTATATATGTCCTATGTTCACTTTGGGTTGCAGACTTATCATTTAAATATATTACAGTTAGGCCCTATATGTCAAAAAGTGAAGCAGGAGACATGAAGGCCCTCAGTGTGCAGCCTCTGCAGGCTAGCCAGAACCATTGGCTAGTCAGTCGCCATGTTGAAACCACAGAAAGGAAGGAGCAGTGTCAGGCAGTCGGTTGAAGTCAGCAGTGGAGCAAATCTTCTGAAGGGGCTGGTTTCTGTTTAACTCGTAGGAAAGAAAGTCTAACAGTGGTTAGCAGAGGAGGGGGTATAATGAGGTATGTCTGACATCGTGTCCTGTCATGGCCAGAAACTCAGATTTTGAGGTTTCTTTGGGGTTCCCTTGGCCTAAAGGGGGCTCTATTCATTTGGTTAGGAGTCTTAGAATTTTATTTTTATTTCTCATATGAAAACTCAGTATTGAAGTGATCTCTGTATTAAAGGACTGAGATCATTCATGTTTGTGGCTTTATTGTATAAGATGTTTAGAACACAGTAGGTGTTCCACTGGTATGTTAGCAATCAATTTTGTACCATTTCTAAAAATTTATAGAGAAGATACAAACAAGGTAATTGAAGTGTTTTGTTTTTCTTTTCTTTCTTTTTTGTTAATACCATACTTTTAGCCCAAGTGACTAGATAATGCTAGATAAAGCCGAACTACTTCTTTTTCTAGATTCTTTGACACTGCTTATCTTATATATGTTAATAAATTGCTTATTTATTAGTTCTAATTTAGTCACACTTTCCTAATCACAGTGATGAGGTTTCAATATTCCCAAATTTCCTGTGACAAACATACAGAGTATATCTGGTAAGTCACTTCTATAAATGGCTAATGTGATCGATTACTTGCTGATTTGTCCTAGTTTTGCTCTCAGTGTGTAATGTTCACTGTTTTGGAACACTCCTATATTGTGGTAATGTTTTATAGGTAAATATTGATCTGTTGCACTTGAAACTTCCTTACAGTATGGAGAACACATTCCATCTGGGTTTTGTTTATTGTTCCAGATGGTGAGACCAAGACCAAGATTGGAAAGCCAGCTTCAGAGGAGGAAACTACAGCAAAAACTGAATCATTGACTAAAGAGTCTGACAACGTCAGAGAGCATGTTCTCCAGGACTCTGAAGGCAGAGAATTCTGTGAATTTGGGAATAAATTCAATGAAAAGGATCAGAACCTCTTTAAAAGAAGACGACATAACTGTGATGAATGTGGACAAAGCTTTGTTTGGAGTACAGGCCTTATTAGGCATCAAAGAACCCACTGGGAGAAACCCTATGAATGTGATAAGTGTGGAAAGGCCTTTAGTGTGAGCTCAACCCTGGTTCTGCATCAGAGAATTCATACTGGGGAGAAACCTTATCCTTGTAACTGGTGTATTAAAAGTTTCAGTCGGAGCTCAGACCTTATTAAACATCAAAGAGTCCACACTGGTGAAAAACCTTATAAATGTGATGAATGTGGGAAAGCCTTCAGTCAGAGCTCAGATCTTATTATACATCAGAGAATCCATACAGGAGAAAAACCCTATCAGTGTAGTCATTGCAATAAAAGTTTCAGCCAGCGCTCTGACCTGGTTAAGCATCAGAGAATCCACACTGGAGAGAAGCCTTATACGTGTAACCAGTGTAACAAACATTTTAGTCAGAGTTCTGATGTCATAAAACATCAAAGAATCCACACTGGGGAGAAACCATATCAATGTGACGTGTGTGGGAAAGCCTTCAGTCTGAGCTCAGATCTTATTCTACATCAGAGAATCCATACTGGGGAGAAACCATATCCATGTAATCAGTGTAGTAAAAGTTTCAGTCAAAACTCAGACCTTATTAAACATCGAAGGATCCACACTGGAGAAAAACCCTATAAATGTAATGAATGTGGAAAAGCTTTTAATCAGAGCTCAGTCCTTATTCTACATCAAAGAATTCATACTGGAGAGAAACCCTATCCATGTAATCAATGTAGCAAAACCTTCAGTAGGCTTTCAGATCTTATTAATCATCAACGAATTCACACTGGAGAAAAGCCTTTCCCATGTAATCAGTGCAATAAAATGTTTAGTAGAAGATCAGATCTTGTTAAACATCATAGAATTCATACAGGTGAGAAACCCTATGAATGTGATGAGTGTGGGAAAACCTTTAGTCAGAGCTCCAACCTTATTCTTCATCAGAGAATCCACACTGGGGAGAAACCTTATCCATGTAGTGATTGTACTAAAAGCTTTAGTCGCCGTTCAGATCTTGTTAAGCATCAAAGAATACACACTGGAGAGAAACCATATGCATGTAACCAGTGCAGTAAAAGTTTTAGTCAGAGCTCAGACCTCACTAAACATCAGAGGGTACACTCTGGTGAAAAGCCCTATCATTGTGATAGTTGTGAGAAAGCCTTCAGTCAGAGTTCTGACCTTATTCTTCATCAGAGAGTTCACACTGGAGAAAAACCATATGCATGCACACAGTGCAGCAAAAATTTCAGTCAGAACTCAGACCTTATCAAACACCAGAGAATCCACACTGGAGAAAAACCTTATCAATGTAATGAGTGTAGGAAGACTTTCAGTCAGTGCTCAGCTCTTATCCTCCATCAGAGAATCCACACTGGAGAGAAACCATATCCATGTGATCAATGTGGCAAAAGCTTTAGTCGGCACTCTGATCTCATTAACCACCAAAGAGTACACACTGGGGAAAAGCCATATAAATGTGATGCATGTGGGAAAGCCTTCAGCACATGCACAGATCTTGTGGAACACCAGAAAATTCACACTGAGAAGAAACCCTACTGGTGTGTTCAGTGCAGCAGAAGTTTTAGCCAACTCTCTGGTCTTATTAATCATGAGAAAGTCCATTCTGAGGAAGACAGTCTAAGTGTGAGGAATATGGGAAAACCTTTAATGTATACATCAACTTTATTCAGTACCAGAGATACCATACCAGAAAAAATCTTATGAATGCTATTAATGAGTATGAAAAAGGTTTTAATCAATGCTCAACTCTTATGCTACATTAACAAAAACCACATGGGGAGAAAACATTAATTCAATTTTTATAATGAAAGTTTAACTCAGAGCTCAGACATTACTAAAATTAAGCAAAATTTGGAGAGTCTTTTGAGTTGTGGGAAAACCTTCAATATGAATAAAATTTGTGCTGAATGTCAGTAAGCAACAACAGAAACAAATTCCTGCTTTTGCTATAATGTAGGAAAATCTCTAGTCTTTTATTCAGACAAGAGCACAGTTGTACCATTGCAAGAAATGTATGATAATATTAATGCAGAGCTTATCAGATATTGTAAAAATTAATGTGGGGAGGTGTTCAACTCAGAAGGAAATATATTAGTGTTATAATCTAAAACCTTTAGTGAGCCCAAATTACCAATTGTATATCAGAAGTTATTTTAGAGACTGCAGGGAAAACTTAAGTCCTCTCCATATCTTGAGTGACATTTATGCTGATATGACACTTATCCCTTAACAGCTAGAGAGCCCTACCTTATGGTAATGCAGATGTCTATAGGTAAATTCCCTGTGTGTGAACATGCTATACCATTCTGGTATTAAACTTATTAACTGGATAACTCCAGTGGCCCCGTTTCTTAGTTTTTTTGTTTTTCGTTTTGTTTTGGAGGGATCTAGTTTCAGGTTTCCTAGTGAGCATGAGTTTGTGCAAGTTCCTGTAATGTTCACAGCAATATTGGTTTATTTTCAGTAATGCAGCCCATAAACTTTATTGATTTGAAATTACTTCTTCACTACCATTTAATCACAGCTTCTAAACATGTGAAACAGGATTTAAAATTTTTTTCCATATGTCAATCTTGTCATGTAGCTGTAATATTGTATTTATAATAAGAAATATGTATTTGGTCTTCATCCCCTGGTACAAAGCTAAAACCCTTGGTATTTCCTCAGTGATAAGAGTGATTGAGATGAAAAGAGGGCTGGGCACAGTGACTCACATCTGAAATCCTAACACTTTGGGAGGCTGAGGTGGGAGGATTGCTCAAGGCCAGGAGTTCAAGACCATCCTGAGCAAGAGCGGGACCCCATCTCTACAAAAAATAGAAAAATTATCCAGGTATGGTTGTGCGCCCCTTTAGTTCCAGCTGCCCAGGAGACTGAGGCAGGAGGATCACTTGAGCCCAGGAGTTTGAAGCTGTAAGTGAGCTATGTTCAGGCCACTGCACTCCAGCGTGGGTGACAAATTGAGACCCCACCTCAAAAAAAAGATGAAAGGCATGTCTTTTGTTATTCATAACAAGCCCCTTTCAACCACACCTGAGTTTATGTTAATGAGAGGACTTTTGGAAAGACCTTAGAGAATTATAGGATGGGGGCTGGTTGCCAGGAGAACCAACCATGTGATTAGAGAGTTGGAACTTTCAGACCAACCCCACCCCACCTTGACCCCTGGGAGGGGAGAGGGGCTGGAGATTGAGCTCAATCAACAATGGCAAATGATTTAATCAATCATGCCTACATAATGAAGCCTCCTCCATAGAAACCTAAAAGGACAGGAATCTGAGTGCTTATGGGTTGCTGAACTTGTGGAGGTGGGTCCTAGGAGAGTGGCATGGCTAGGGAGGGCATGGAAGCTCAGTGCTCCTTCCCACACACCTTGCTCTACGCATCTTTCATCTGACTGATCCTGAGTTGTACTGTTTTCTAATAAACCCATAATCTAGTAAGTAAAATGTTTTCCTGAATTCCATGAGCCATTCTAGGAAATGCTCAAACCCAGGGAGGGGATTGTAGGAACCTCAGATTTATAGCCAGTCAGAAGCACTGGTGAAAACATGGAGGTGTGATTGGTGTCTGAAGTTGGAGTGAGGGGCAGTCTTCTTTAACTGAGCCCTTAACCTGAGGGGTCTGTGCTAACTCCAAGTAGATAGTGTCAGAATTGAATTGCAGGACACCCAGATGATGTCTACTAAGATTTGGAGGATTGCTTGGTGTGGGAAAACCCCATACACATCTAGCGTTAGAAGTGTGAGTATAGAGAAGACAGTTTTTCCCATAGGGTAGCTAAAGTCATTTCCTAAATGACTAATTTGTATAGCATATTATGTCTAAAAATAAAAAGACATTTTGATCTTGTTTTTCAAGTGGCAACATTCATCAGACTTTTGTTTTTTTGTTTTGGTTTTTGATTTCTGACATACATATTGGTAGCAGACAGTGTATTTGCAAAGTTTTCAACTGAAAAATTGAAATAGTTTTTTTTTTAATTTTTGTTCATATGCTACTTTTTTTTATTATTTCAGCATATTATGGGGGTACAGATGTTTAGGTTATGTATGTTGCCCTTGACCCCCTCTCCTCCAATGAAATAGTTTTTTAAAACAAAAAAATTGAAATTGTCATTTGCTTTGACTGTCTCCCATAATTATCCAATTAATATTTCAATTTAACAAACATTGTTAAATTTTATGGGCAAGGTATTTGGTGAGCTTTTGTAGTATATACAAAGAATATATCATCTCTTCCAATAAACTGTATATTGTATAGTGATAGAGACATATGTACAGAAATCACATAGCCCAATGTTATAAGGGTAGGACAAGGTGCTTATAAGAGCTCGGAGGAGATAAGGTTCTAATCTAATTGGAAAGAAAAGGGAAAGCTTTGTGGGGCTCCTGAAATTTGAGTTTTAAAGAATGGGAATAGGGGCATAAAGGCAGGTGTCGCGGCCCAGATTGCAGAACGGGGGATGGACACAGAAAGAAACACACAGACACACACACACAAGACATGCAAGACTGAAGAAGTGAATTCTACCAGTCGTTTTATTATATATTTTTTCTATGTCCGGCAGTTACTTCCAGGTTCGTGACTATATTGGGCGCCTTGAGGAAAACTCATTTTAATTTATTCCAGAATATTGCTTCAGGGAACCAGACGTTTGCATCCAACTTATTATCTCAATCTTTATCTAATTACTTTATGCAGGATAATGAGATGCCTTTGCTTGTTTCCAAGACCTCAGGCACTTGGTTATCTATCATAAAGCTATCCGTCATGAGGAATAGTTCTGTTTGTTCAATAGGCGGACATATTGTCCTCTGGCCCCAAGGAGAGCACACCCAGTTTTCACTGACTCTGGGCTAAAGCCAATTTTGCCCAGGGACGGTCCCTACACACCCAGTTTGGCTGACTCTGGGCTTAAGCCAATTTTGCCCAGGGATGGTCCCTACATTGGGTTGCTAGTAGGTGGTCTTTTTAGAGCACTGAAGTAAATTGCTTGTCACTCTCACAGGGATTTATGCTACCTATGTGATTCAAAACAGCTCAAGAAGATAATTAATGTAGTCATGGGATGATATGCTGATATTTCTAGGCAACCAACAGAAACACAGGTAAATCGTCTAGAGAAACCCCTTCAAACAAAATCTTTGACGAATTTTCACAAAGACAAAGATCCTTAAAAAAGTGAGAATTTCAGTAAATAAAAAAAAATAAAAGTTTTAAGTGTAAGAGACAAGAAAAAACAATAGACAGCAGAATCGTATGCACCAGGATATCCTATATTGTAATCTTTGAAATCAAATATAAAATAACTATATTTATAGAAATAGAATCCAAATATAGTTAAGTGATAATAAAGGATGCCAAAATTGTACACTGAAATAAAAAACAAAATTAAAACTTCATAGATTAATAAAAACAGGTAACTAAAAGTTAGAGAAATGATGAATTGGAAGATAGACTCAAAAGAGGTATCTAAAATGCAGTCTAGATAGTGAAAAAGATGAGCAATGCAAAAGAAGGATTAAGATAGGATTAAGGGATGATAGAATATGAAGATTTAGCATATATCTTAGTGGATTTTCAGAAGAAATTAATAGGAATAAAAATGTGATCAATATTAAAAGGAACACAGAATAAGGATTTTCCAAAAGTAAAAAAGGCAGAAGTATAAAAAGAAATTAGCACATACATTGCAGTAGGAAATTGAAACGTGATTCTCAGTAATTAATAGTTCAATCTGACAAGCTATCATAGGACAAAGAAGATTCAAATATAAAAATTGACAGACTTTATCAAGGTGAGGTTTAGAGGCCTTTTACACTAACATGGAGAAAATAACTTATTTCGATATACGTAGACTTTTATTAAGGTTGATCTATGCCGTAAATTATACCTGAGCAAAGTTTAAAAGACTGGTATCAAAATTGGCACATTTCTGATCAGAAGGAAATTACGTTCAAATCAATAATTAAAAGGTAATTAGAATATACTACATGTTTGGAAATGTAAAAGCATATTTTTAGATCAATAATAAATTTTGATAAAAATTAGAAAATATATATAACTCACAAATGAAAATGATATGCAACAATCTATGAGATATAGCTAAAGAGATATCTAGAGGGAAATTTATTGCCTACCTGGTCATTATTCAAAAAGTAAAGCTTAACAATTAAGGAAATTATAATTAATCAATATAAGTCATAAAATAACACAGGCATAATACATGCAAAGTAAATGAAAAGATACAAGAATAATGTAATAAAGAATTGAAAACAAACATGCAATCAAGGTATAAATAATACTCTTTTAAAATTTAAAAAGAGTAGTTAGAAAACAATCTTCTTACAAAATAATTAAAAACCTAGAGAAGACAACAAACAATATTAGGAATAGAAAAATATATATAAGAATAAATGCTATAGTGTTTTTCAGATAATAAGGAAATATGACATTTTTTGTTAATAAACAAGAATTTAAGATGAAATGGAAAGATTCACATGACATGCAATTATTAAAACTAAGTTGAGAAGAAAAAGAAAACATGAAATATTCTACAACTATTAAAGGAAATAAATCACTATTTTAAAAACTTCCCATAAATAAAGCACTCAGCTTAAGTAGATTTATACATTACTTGCACCAAACATTTAGGTTCATGTAATTCTAAACTATATTAATATTTTCCAGGAAGAGGCAAATAAAAGACCACTTTCAAATTATTTTTATTAGGATAAACAACTTTAATACTTAATTCATGTAAGGACTCTGTGAGAAAAACTTTGCAGGCCAATCTCTCTCATTAAGTGGATTACTGAAACCCAAGACAAATTATTAATAAATCAAATTGCCCCCAAATAAAATGACAATACACCATAAGTAAGCTTAGTTTTTCTCAGAAATGCATTGTTGATATACTATTTGAGAATTAGTTAATAGAATTTTCAAAAATAAGATATTAAAGGAGGGAATATAATTTCATATAATTTCAATAGATGCAGAAAAATATTCAATAAATTGTACTATACAGTCTTGGTAAAACAAAAAGCAAATTGGAGTATAATTAAAACTCTCTCCCTGATAAAAGTCATCTATCACAATCACCCAACAAATATAATAGGTAACAGTGGAGAAATTTTGAAATCATTACTTTTTAGTTAGGAAGAAGCAATGGACTTAAGACGACTTCTATTTAACCTTTTATGAGATGTTATAACTAGTGTATTGAGAAAGAAAAGTACAAAAACGAGAAAGAAAGAAATCATGTTGTCATTATTTACAAATTATATGATCTTCCATGTAGACATCCTCAAAGAATCTACAAAGAATCTCGTTATTGGAGTTAACAAGAGAGCTCTTCAAATTGACTGGTTGTCACATCAATATGGAAAAACAAATTCAATCTTACACAATAGCAACGCTTAGAAAATGAATCCCTATAGGTTCAATGCATTTCTGCTTAGCACCTCTTTGGGTTTATCCTGGAAATTGAAATTTATGTAGAAGAGTAAAAGGCTAAGAATTTTTTAAAAAGAGACTATTCATACTTTATCAGATACATAGGCTAATTATAAAACTTTATTTCATGAGACACACATTTATTTTCACATTTAACGTGTCTGAAGTCAACTTGGTATCACTGTCATCTAGGCAGCAGTTTTCAGAAAGTGTTAATGTCTGTATATAAAAATATTTCAAATCTTCTAGCGTCAAAACTTGTGTATTGTGTCAGTGGTTTGAAAAAGAAAAAAAACCTAGAGACAAAATAATCTAAGAACAAATAACCTCATCGTTTGAAGGGATGAAGATGGAGATGAATAAAAAGTATGTTATATTTGAGACCAGCCTGGGCAACATTGCAAGACCTCATCTCCATAATTTTTTTTTTTTTAATTTAGCCAGATATGTTGGTTCTCACCTGTAGTCCCAGCTACTTTGGAGGCTGAGTTGGGAGGATCACTTAAACCCAGGCATTGGAGGTTGCAGTAAGCTAAGATTGCGCCATTGAACTCCAGCCTAGGTGACAAAGTGAGGCTCTTAAAAGAAAAGTATATTATAAACTCCCCAAGTAGGGTCAAATTAAGCTGACTCCTTATAATTGCAAATTCTTCATTGCTGTATAATTGTAAGCAATGCTTTTTGTTCTTTCACGAATTCTTAATTCTGCATCAGCATCATTCTTTTTTTTTATTTTCCACTGACTTTTTATTTTTATTTATTTTTTATTTATTTGTTTTTATTTCAGCATATTATGGGAGTACAAATGTTTAGGTTACGTATATTGCCTCTGCCCCACCTGAGTCCGAGCTTCAAGCATGTCCATTCCCCAGACAGTGTGAGCTGCACCGGTTAGGTGTGTATATACCTATCCCCGCCTCTCCACTCTCATCTGCCCAACACCCGATGAATGTTATTACTATACGTGCACTTAAATGTTGATCAATTAATACCAATGTGATGGTGAGTACATGTGGTGCTTGTTTTTTTCTTTCTTGGGATACTTCACTTAGTAGAATGGGCTCCAACTCTATCCAGGATAATACAAGAAGTACTAGATCAACATTGTTTTTTTGTAGCTGAAGTAAAACTCCATGGTATACATATACCACATTTTATTAATCCACTCATGTATTGTTGGGCACTTGAGTTGTTTCCACATCTTTGCAATCGTGAGTTGTGCTGCTATAAACATTCTAGTGCAGATGTCTTTTTTATAGAATGTCTTTTGTTCTTTTGGGTAGATGCTCAGTAAGGGGATTACTGGATCAAATGGTAGTTCTACTTGTAGCTCTTTGAGGTATCTCCATATTGCTTTCCACAGAGGTTGTATTAGTTTGCAGTCCCACCAGCGGTATATGAGTGTTCCTATCTCTCCGCATCCACGCCAACATTTATTGTTTGCAGACTTTTTGATAAAGGCCATTCTCACTGGAGAGAAATGATATCTCATTGTGGTTTTGATTTGCATTTCCCTGATGATTAGAGATGTTGAGCATTTTTTTATATGTTTGTTGGCCATTAGTCTATCTTCTTTTGAATAGTTTTTGTCCATGTCCTTTGCCCACTTTTTGATAGGGTTGTTTGGGTTTTTCTTGCTGATTTTCCTGAGTTCTATATAGATTCTGGTTATCAGCTTTTTATTAGATGTGTAACATGCAAATATTTTCTTCCATTTTGTAGGTTGTCTGTTTGCTGTCGTTATAGCTTCCTTGGCTGTGTCAGAAGGTTTTTAATTTGGCTCAGGCAAAGAATTTATGAAGAAGACCCCAGAGGCAATCACAGCAACAACAAAAATAAATAAATGGGACCTGATCAAATTAAAAAGCATCATTTTTGAGGGTACAAGAGATAGTAAAGATGGTCCTCCATATCTGTTTGTCAATACGTGTTTCAGAAAATTTTGAACTCTGAATGTTGAGAAGCTTTAGGAATATTTGACACAATTTTTATTTTTGTTTAAATTTATCTTCTCAGGTGTGTAAACAAAAGTGAAATGTGATAAAATATGTGCTTAAAGAAGTCTAAAGGAACACTTGCAATAAATGTAAAATAAAAATGTTAAGTCATCAAAAAGCACTGTATCATGGCACATTTTTCATCATACAATTGATGTCATATTTGCTCAATGAAATATTAGTCATTAAGAATCTTAGATATTTGTAAGGGGATATATAACTAAACAAATGAGGCAGAATAGAGAACCCATAAAAAGACCCATGCATATATGGAAAAGCTGCTGTAACACAGATTGAATATTCTGACTAAAATGGAAAAGATGCACTATTCAGTGAATGTTACCGGGAAAATAATCTGTACAGAAAACAATTTTAAGTGGATCCTTAAATCATATGTAAAAATCAATTCAGATTGATTTAAGGTTTAAATGTAAGAAGCAGAGGTGCACAACTTTTAGTAATACCTACAAGAAAATATTCTTATGAGATTAGAATAAAGAAAAATTTATTAAATGAAACACAAAACACAGTGAAGGAGATAGGTGAATTCAACTATGAGTTCTGTTAACTATGATTCAAAGGAGTAAAGTTAAAAGGTAGAGACCAAAAGAATATATTTATGATACCTTTAACTGATTAATGGTTAGATATAAATTGACAAAACTTTTACAAATTAAAATAATCGGAGTAACGTAGAAAATGGGCAAAAGATACGTAAAAACATTTCACAGAATAGGTATATAACTGTATAGAGAAAAGATTCAACCTCATGTTTTAGAAAAATTTTAGCTAAAACCACAAGCATACCATGTTTTCCTTCCCAGACTGGTGTGCATGTGTTTGTGTGTATGTGTGTGTGTATGTATGTATTTATTTTTTAAAATAAATTCTGATAATAATGTGTGGAGCTTAGTAAATACTAGTAAATAGTCATATACTGCTGTTGAAAATATATAGTGGCATTACTATTTTGGAAAACAGCTAAATATTAACTAGTATTGTAGAATAATAAGATAGCTATGTCTAAGAAATTCTACTTCTAAATATGCAGAAGCCTTCATATATGTGCCCCTGGAGATATGTGTGCAATGGCATCCATTGGAATAATTTTGATAATAGCCATAAACCAGATAAGGTAAGTGACCATCAAGAATAGACAGATACAGAACATACCATATTGATATAATGGAATACTACACAGATCGTAAAGAGAAATAATCTATAACACATATGTATCAATATAAATAAATCTCATAACATAATATTGTTTGGGTATTAAAAAAACCACAAAAATATACTAACATTTTTTATACATAAATTTTTAAAACAGATGAAATATAACAATATATGATTTAGAGATGCAGACATGTTATTAACTAAATCTATACATAAATGCATATTTAATAAAGAAGTCATGATAAAGGGGACTTATTTTGGGAGGATCATACATATCATACATGGTAGGGAAAAGTTTCCAAGATATTGGCAATATTTTTATTTAGTCGGGTGTTGGTAAAACAAGTGTTTGCTTTATTATACTTACAACTGTTTCAACATTTTTGTCATATTCACTATTTGGAATATATGCTGTACTGCAAAATATATTTTTTAATGTAAACTGCTTCAGGCCTAAAAATTATCCTTTTTGAATCCTTCTTCCAGTAACAGCCATATAGAGAAGGATACATATGTTGAATGATGTTTATTACTACTACTACTCTACTATTTGTCATAATAAATTTTTGAGGCAATGTAATTGTTCATCAATAGGGAATGTTTAGATAAATCACAGACATATGTGCACACACTCACTATGAGATACTTGTGCTTATTTAAAAACTAAATTAAATGTCTGTAAAATTAAGTATATGATATATTGATGGAAAATAAATAATTTCAAAAAAGCAAATATAAAACAACCTCAGTTTTTCAGGGTCTATAAAGAGTTGCTTAAAATATTTGTAAATAGGTATTACATATGTCATTCTTTATTCACTATTTTTTACTTCCTTCCGTCCTTTTACAAGATTTCCTTTAGGTAAAAAATATTTTCTTAACCTCATTGACTTTGGGCTTGGTCATGTGACTTGCTTGACCGATGAAAAACAAGCAGATGTGACATATTCCACATCCAAACAGACATGCCAAATTGTGCTTTCATGGTTTGGTTCTGTCTCTTTTCCTGCGCTTCATAAGAGAATAACATACCCCAGTTAGGGGCCACTCCTTTGTTTTGCGTGTGAAATGAGAAAAAGGCAGAACTGACCTTACATAAGCTAGATAAGCCAACAAAGTTCCTGCCAAGCTGCAGCCTTCAAGCCACAAGGGCAAGTAATAAGTGTGTCTTGGATGTAAGTCTTTGATGTATTAAGGTTATTTGTTACTGTATCAAATAGTGACGAATACAATAGATAAAAATGTAAATAAAGGCACAGACGATAGGCAGGCATTACATACACACATCAAATTTCGAAGTTATTTGAGTGATGTTAAGATGATTGCATTATAAAGTTGAATTAGAAGAACAGTCCTTAAAAAAAAAATCAACAACTTGAGCTTCTATATCCTCTCAGTAAAACACTCAAAATAAAATTCTACACTAGATACCATGCCTAACATACAGTATACGGGAATCTAACGAATCTCACCAGCCATCTTCCTCTTTGGGGTTAGAATTTGACGTAAGGACAAAGTCATGATTATTCTTCAGTGTGAAATAATTGTCTAGTTTATATACACATATATGCATATATAGTCATTCATTGCTTAATGGCAGGGATATGTTCTGAGAAATGTGTCACTAGGCAATTTTGTCATTGTGTGAACATCATAGAGTGTACTTACACAAACCTAGGTGGGATAGCCTATGACCACCTATGCTATATGGTACAGCCTATTGCTCCTAGGCTACAAACCTATACAACATGACTGTACTGAATACCATGGGCAATTATAACATGATAATAAATATTTGCACATTTAAACATAGAAAAGATACAATAAAAATTCTACTGAATATTATTATGTAATTTTATGGGACCACTGTTGTATACGTAATCTGTTTTTGACCAAAATGTCATTATTGGCACATGACTGTATGTATTATGTGGCACACCAACTGTGTGTATTCATATATGTAGTCTCTGTGTGTGTGTGTATATATATCTTAAATTTAATATAGCCATCAAGGATGTGCCACTGTTCCCCCAGGAGAGATCAACAGCATCTCAAAAAAATTTCACCATATTTTCATATATTGCCCATATATCTTTAGGTACTAGAATCTTATTAGTGTAGAACAGTGTGTCTCCTTCTTGGGAAGGAAGCAAAGACAATAAGGTGTGGTTATGTGTGTGCAAGAGAAGGGTGGGCAGGAGACTTAACAATACTCTAAGTGTCAAATATGTTGAAGGAAATGTGAATCTCTCTACACTCTTTGTTCATGTATCAAAATTCTGCTTATAAGGCAATATCCTGAATAAACCCTAATCATTTTCTCTGACCACATCCTGTCAAATAACCACTGTCTCTTTGAAATTGGTATTAATAAAACAAAGTGTATATTATTTATAAGAGATGAACTATGTACATTCTATTGTTGTAGTAATTTATGTTTCATCTCTTTACTAATTTCCAGATATATGGGAACTCTTCTTATATATTTTTGTTTCTATCAATTGCATGCAGCAATAGACACTCAATATTGTTTATCATGATAAAAAAGTAAAATATATGTACTTATGTTATCATCTTGCCTCTGTTAAGTAGTTGTAATGTTTACCCATGTGCTGTGTTGCCTGCCTGCCAAAGATAGAATGCTTTGTGATCTGGCTAGTAAAATAATTAACATGTATCTACAATATACTAACATAAATCAAACAGGAAAATGAATCAGCAAATTTGAACACAATGTGCACGTATTGTTTAGCAAACTGCAGAAAAACAGAGAACATCTTTTCATATTCGCCCATAATTTCCTGGTGGCATAAGGAGACAGAAGGTGCTAAGCTTCAGCAGAGAATAAAACAAAAAAAAATTATGTATTCATAATTTATAATAAATACATGCTTACTGTAATTGCTTCAAAATTTGTTCTTATTGTCTCTGAAATCTGTAAGTGTTAGGTGTAACAGCTGGTACGCTAGTCTAATGCCTAAGGTTTCTGTATAAGTACAGCAGTAAGCATTGACTTTCCATCACTTGGGTAGTAAGAGGAAGCCCTTCCATTCCTAGTGTCTGAGTAACTCTCTGATGTCAAACAAGAGTTTTCCTTTTGCTCCACAAAGGACAATAAAGTTGCATGAAACATCAATGAATATTCTCACTCCAAGGAAACATATAAACTATAAAACGTCAGCTTGATGTTGGTATATTAATAGTTTCATTATAAGAAGGACTGTATGTCACTAAGTTTTATGAACTAGAGGATCTGAATTAACCATTAATTTGAGTTCTTCTGTGTACAATATAAAATATGTAGTTTGTTTATTAATGAAGGATTATGGTGATGCTTACTAATGGCAATACAATGGCCCCAAAGGGACCTAAAAGTGCAAGGAAAAAAAAACTGGAAATACGGTTTAATATAATCAAGCATCTATTATTTCCAATTTTATGAGTTCTAAAGATTAGAAGAGATATAACACTTAGATTCTGTCCTTCATGAGCTAATACTCTTTCTCCCGTATTACACAAATCTATAGAAACTCTGTTCTTCTAAGATTCTAACTTTCATTAATAACATCTATAAATTCTCAAACTTCCATACATTTGGGTTGTGGTGGCAAACTAATTTTAAACACCATGCATTGTATGCAGTCCTGCTGTACTAGTATATAGGTTGTATCACATTTTACTCACTACAGAAAATCAGCAGGCAACATTACAATTTGTCTTTAGCCTATTTAATATGAATAATCCATTTATTTCCTGAAATTCCTCATATTCAGCAACCGCTTTCTCTTTTCAACACCAGTCTAATACATTTCATCACAAAAATGGCACCAATTAGAAATCATAATATCAAGCATTAAACATTCTCACCACAATTACCTATGTTAAAATTCATTTGTACAAAATATATTGGCTTCATTAAGACCTCTGGTTAGGTACCTTCTTTAATTTTTCACCATCAATCACAACCATTTCTTCGTCATGCTTAGATTTAATAATCTAGTATCATATTCAATGCCTCTCAACAAGCCTCAGATCCCTTTGTTTTCTTCAACGTATTCATCTAATAAATACCGAAACCTAGATAAATTTAACCATGTGTTCCACAATTTAATGAGAAAGTGGAACCCATTAAAAATATTCTTTTATCTTAGCAATTCCACATCTATACAACCCATCTGTGTCTTTTCGTCCTCTTATTACAAATGTCCTTCTTCATATCTAAGGACACTCTTTCCAGTGCACTCTTGGTCTCCCCTTTTCTTGCTCTTCCAATTCTACCATATTCTATATCAATCAATCTGTCTATATACATATATATATGCATGTATCTTGAGAAGCTGCCATACTGTTTTCTATGGCAGCTGCACTAATTTATATTCCCACCAACAATGTACAAGTATTCCCTTTTCTCCATAAGCTCACCAACACTTATCTTTAATCTTTTTGATAATTGCCATTCTAACAGCTATGAGGTGATATTTAATTTTGGTTTACATTATAATTACACTGCATTTCCAGCTTCGATAAACCATTCTGATTAATATTTAAACATGTGACAATATAGTCCATCTTTAAAACAAAATCTTGATCTCTGGCTCTTTCTGTAACAATTGCTTTGTATCACTACCTCCCTTTATAGAAAAGATTCTTGACAAAGTTGTCTACAAATTACTTTTTTATTTTGTTGTCATTCATTCTTTCTTTAGTCCTCTTCAATCTGGATTTTGCTATTCAAAATGAGTATATTTATTTCAAAGTAAATGATGATGTTAATGTTGCTAAATTTGATGGTTAATGTTTATTCTTCATCTTAAAAGCAATCTATGTATTATTTGGAAGATGTATGCATAGTGTCCTTCATGATACACTCTTTTATTTTGGTATCCATGACAACAACATTTCTGTCTGCCTCTTCTGTATCTCCTTGTTGGTTGCTGTTTCTCTATCTAACAGCTAAAGATTGAAGTTTTGAATCCATAAATCCTCAATCTAATATACTCTCTCACAAAAAATATATTTTTTTTACTGTTTCACAATTTATAATCCTATACTTATCTAACTTTTTATTATCTTTTTCCCTGCTAACTCAACTCCAAAACAAAATAGCAAGACTTTTTCTATCATTTTGTATCTAGCATAGCATAAGGTGCTTGAAATATAGTATATTTTTATTAAATGTTTCTTAATTAATTAAGTAATCAATTTATAATTTTGAATAAATAATTAGAGATATACAAAAGTATTACTAGTTATAAGCCATCATAGAATATTAGTGTTATTTAGGAAAATTAGATAAGGAAAAAATGGCAGAAAGAAATTAATAAATGCTTTTTTTTTTCTGGGTGCTAGTTAATTAATGCCCATATTTTGGATTTAACCTCTTGGGAAATTAAAACCCATTTGAGAGAAATCTTACATCTAAATGTTAATTGTCTTTGATATAAGCTCAAGACACATTGATTAGCTAATGTGCCACCTCTTAGTGTTAAAAATGCAAATAAAAAAGACAACACAAATATTCTTAAGTTCTCACATACCTAATTAAATTCTGGGAATAAATTCTAGCCACAAACAACTCATGAGACAATAGCAGTAATAAAGACAAATGAGAAATGCCATCTTTCTGTAGAATATTCTGTCCATGTAAAATGCGGCTGAACACAGATTTTGAGAATTCTCTGAAGTCCTTCACCCATTTTCAGAATAAAGCTTCTATTCTGTAAAGGAATGTATTCCATCTGCTAAATCTTTCCATAATCTATATGCATTAACAGATTTGAAAGCCTTCGTCCTCAAGAAGTTTAACTGTAGAATTTTTAGGTTTCAGAATACTTTTCTCCGGCCTGGAAACATAAGTTTTTATCCTTGCAAACTGTGGTATAAGGCAAACCCTGGTATAAGGTACAAGGCATATTGATATCTACAGACTAAATAGCTTTCTCAGGACAGAATATTTGAAAGCTGTACAGTGAACTTTATTCCCGAAGTATTAGGCTGTTTGCTGTATACTCACTGAGGGGCCCATATAGCGGTATATGTTAAGAATGGTCATTTTAGGTTGTGTCAAAACAGTGAAATTAAAGAAATGATTTTGTTCTGATCAACAATGATATACTTAATTTCTACTTTTGATCAGTTTTTTATTGAGAACATGTAGGAATATATATATATTTTTTTTAAAGAGTAAAATAACATAAAAATATTAACTGAATCTTGAACTTCAACTCACTTAGGGGGGTTATCTTAAATGGTTTTGCAAAATTAAGTGGATATAATGGCCTGAAATCAAAGCACATATATACACAAAGCTGCACTCTGTCTACTTTGACCCCTAAACAAGCACATGACTTATAGCAATTCAGTGAGACGAGAGTTCCCTTCTGCTTTCTTGAAGGAGAAGGGATCTGAAAGGAGATAAAATTTGGTCTAAATCCTGTATAGATAGATTGATGTATGAACTTCCGTGTGTGTGTGTGTGTGTGTGTGTGTGTGTGTGTAAAACAAAGGACAGAGTTGCTCAAAGTCTTACAAGTTGCCTGTTACACTTCACTACAGAGAGATCAGATGAAGATACCACATTCACCAGCACTTTTGGTTAATCTCTTTGAAATCTATAAATATATAGACAGATTTTATGTTGGCCCAGGATTGTCCTTGAGTTTTAAAAACCCAGATCAGCACAGATTGACATAGCCCTTCTTTGAGACTAGCATCAAGGGCATTCCAGTGCCAAAATCCTCTTTGTAGAACCTAATGATATTCCCTCACAAAGAGGTGAAGAATTTATCTCAGCAACTTATAACTGATGTTAGCACTTCTAAAACCAAATAAATAAGGATGAATAAAAACTAGGATGGGATATCTTCTTTACCAAAAATCTGACAAATCTGAGATACACATAGGCTTATCATTATTTCTTCCCATGTGAGATTAGTTCCAATCATAGAACACATTACTGCATTCAGTATCATTTGTGACTGTTGTAAGGGCACGGCTCTGCTGTGTTGCGCCGTTGATGTCGCATGTCTCCACATACGCCATCTAACCGGGGCTTAATCACAGCTGACATGAGTCTTGGCAGAGCACCCCGTAATCCTCCCCAAATGTGAGAGGATGGGTGGTTAGTGAGGAGCTGTTGCAAGGCCATTTCTCACTCACCTCCCTCTCTTTCCAGGCAGCTGCCATAACACAGTTTCTTATCACCTCCACAGTTCTGTTCCTGCCTTGCCCACTTTAGGATGCAGCTGCAGGCTATAAAACGGCTTAGCTGTAACAAAGAATTAATTCCTTAACAACACAAGTCCAACTGCTTGTGTTTCATTGCCATGTCATCTGGCCTGTTTTGTTTCTGCGTCATCCCAAGAGACAAGTGATATGGTTGGGAATTATATCTTGTGCTTGTCTTTCTTTTGCTGTCTATGCAAGCAATAAACTCAATCTAATAAGAGAACATTGTTTCATTACTGGTCAAATTAGCCAACTTTGTTGTTGTTTTGTTTACTAATAATTTAATGTTACTAAAAATAATATTTACTATATGTATTAGAAATAATAGGTGACCCATATGTCCAAAATATTCTATAGACTGTTTTAAATTTTATATCTTTTAGGTAAAACATTGTTTCCGTTCTTATAATTATAAAAACAGGATCAATGGTTTCATAAATGACTCAAAATATTTAAGCTAATTACAAAAGAATTTGGATATCATGAAATTTAAAATCATATAGACTAAACACTGTTAGTATTAAACCTTGATCATAGTTAAAGGATAACTCGAAATATCCTGCAACAGCTTAGTAAACCCTTCTCCCAACTTTTATTACCTGTACCCAGTTCAAACAGACTTTCTAGAAATTTACCTTTATTTGCAAGCCTAATGAACAGGAAAGTATATAACTAAAACATATTCAAAGAGTTTTTCTGATATTCTATCAGCAGAAAAAGTAATAGTTTGATATATAAAATTATAAGCAGGCATTATCACTAATATGATACTAAAAACCTGCAATTAAACATATCACGTAATATTATAGTATTAAATCTGTCCTATCAAGTCTTGGAAAAAAGCAGCTGGTATTAACAATACCAAAAGTTCTTAGAAAGTCAACCTTCAATGGTTTTGCTTGTAAAAACTGAGAAATAGAAAGAAATGCTTCCAATATCAATTGTCCTCTCAAGGAAACAAAGTGGAGAAGTTTTATTGTTAATCTCTAAACATTCATTATGCTGAAAACTAGGAATATCCTCTGTACCGATCTAGTATAAAAAGAGAAAATATGCTATGCATTTCAAGAAAAGGAGCTAGTTACATGAGTGTTTGAAGACTGAGAGAAAACAAATAGGAAGGAAATGTAATTCAAATATTACTAACTGCAGAAAGTCATTATGAACTTTAAGATTAGATGGAAAACAAAGAGGTGATGTTATTCTAGCACATCTTTAATAATTGTACTTGCTGCTTATACTAATGATGACTGCTGCTATTGGTTTAATACATTCTTATATTGCTGATATTTTTGGAGCCTATATCCCCCATCAGCCATTATCAATTACCACTTGATTTTTTTGGAAAGAATCACTGACGGCTTCTGGAGACTTTGCCACCTGTTTTTTGTCAGAGAGTCTTTAAGAGGCAAAGAGAGGAAAAGCAATGTTTGGCTCTCATTCCCTGCCTACTAATCCCCCATTGATGACATCCATTAATCAAACTTAACTGGAAGCCAGCTGGCAACTGAGTCTTGTTCACATGGCCCAGCCCTTGCAATACAGAACAGAACATAGAAAAGCAGGAATGGGCCTGAGAACCAATGACATATTCTCCAGTTTTTGTTTGAAATTATGTGCACATTACTCAAAGCCAGTGTGCTCTAAATGGTGTTCCAGGACATACCAGGGGACAAAAAGGATTACTTTAATCTAAGCCAGTCTGTCCACTTTATTGTTCTGGCCTCAGTGATTGACTTTAAGGTGAACATATGACCTAAGGTAGTTTAATTATAATTAATCTCGAAACATTTTCAAGAGGTACTGAAAAACATGCTTCATTTTTCCTCTCTATTTGAACTTAAAAGTATGTGGGATAAGAGGTGTTGTAGCTAAATTTTTCCACATGTAGCCTGAGAAAGATGCCAAAATAGTCAGAAGGTCCAATAAAGAGATTGAGAAAAAGCAATTCATAATAAATCAATTTGATTTGCAAAAATAATACTTAAATCTGGATTGTCCAGTTATGTGAAAAAAAATGATTTTAAAAAATAGTTGTTGACATTTTTCTTAAGTTATATATTTTTTTCACTTGTAACCAAAAGAACTCTAGCTGACATGTCTGAAGCAGATGTTTTGAGACACCTATAACTTGAGGATAATGAACAAAAATGGTAAACGGTTACAATTTTCATGTATTTAGTATGTTAAGAGAAGTGGTATTGAAAGGAAAGGTAAAGAAAATGGAAAGGAAAAGAGAAAAGAAATGGAAAAGAGAACATCAGGAAAAGAAAAAGTAGAAAAGAAAGAAAAAATACAGGGAAAAGAAAAGGGATTTTGGATGCCAGACATGAATATGTGATAAACATACTGCAATTTTAAATACGGAGATCGGGGCTCATTGAGAACATTAGAGTTGAACCAATATCTTAAAGAAATGAGAGAGTTAAAAATGCTGATATTTGGAGGACGAGTGTTCAAGGCAGAGATAGTAGCTGATCCAAAGACTCCAAGGCAGACAAATATCTGGTATTTGAGAACCAGTAACAGGGCTGATAAAACTGGAGTGGAGCTAGTGAAAAGGAAAGATCTGAGAGTTTATGGGGAGTGGAGCAGGTCACGTAGGGTACTGTCATCATTTTAACAATTTCCAGATTTCAGGAAAAGTGAAATAGGTAGGGAATGTTGAGTTTTGAGTAGGACAATAGCATGATGTGATTTACTTTTTGAAAGCTCACCCTGCCATCTGAGTTGGAGATAGTCTGTGTTACATAAGGGAAAAAGCAGAGAGGTTATTTAGGAGATGATTATCAAGTTCCAGTTGAGAGATGATGATGGAACCAGGATTGTAGCAGAGTAGTGTATGTGAAAGAGAGTCAAATTCTGGACCTGTTTCCCTATAGAAAGTTTCCCTCAAACTGCCATCCTTTTTGTCAAAAATTTTTCTTTCTTCATCAGGAGCTTTGCAAATCCATGTAAGAATCTGTTCCCCCCAAAATGATCAGTGAATTATCTTGGAGATATGTCTGACATATGCTGGTGATCATTCTGTTTGTATCCCAATCCTTTATGATGGGGGATAAATAACATTTGTTTACTATTTAGTCCTGAAAGAATTTCACATTGGCATTCTTCATCCATGGGTTCATGATACCAGACTAGTTCAAACTTTTGACACATTTTAATTTCCATGTGTTTGTCCTATAGGCTTTGGTCCCCACACTATAAAAATCATGCTAAGACAGTTGTGATATTGCTGACATCATTGGTGTCAAGAATAATCAAAGACATGGCAAATGCATATTATGAAAATGTAGAATAATCTCGCACATTTAAATTTAGAAAAGGATTGCTATCTTCAGGTAAAATCATCAAAAAGTTTTTATTAAAAGAACCTTGAAGAGGCATTTTCAAAAAGTCATGACTAAGCTACAATAAACAAAACAAATTTAAATAGGAGGGATTAAAGTCAAAGATAATGCAGAGTGTTGTGAATTTCAGGGATTTGAAGATTATAGAGGTATTGTCCCTAGAAATCATCAGCAGGGGAACAGCCATCTGTTCTGTTGCTTAGATACCCATCTTCTACCTACAAGGGTTTAGTTGTTCCCTTGAGGTTTGACAGCTCTGGTTCAGTGATCCATGCTTAGTCAATAATTCATTCCAGGGCTCCTGAATTCATATGCTTGGATTTGTAGTTTACACGGCTTAAGTCAATGATTTTAAAAATGTGTTCACATGGAGAAGATTCGGGGAATTTACAATACGTTGTTTAAATTTCATTTAAAATTTTATTTGTTAAAAGCTATAATTAAAAAAATTGTACACAATTATACCATAGATACTAAGTTTTAAGACATGAATGACTCACAATATTTTTTCACTCATGCAGTTAATTCAATGCATTAATATAGTGTGTTTATTGGAATAAACATTCTTCTGACAACACTGGGCTTATATTTAAGCCTCTCGTTTTTATAAAAGAGTAATTGACTATGAAGTTGGTAGTTCTGCATTGACTTTTTCAAAAATCTAGACATACAGAACTTCCCATATAAAATGTACAATAAATACATTATAACATGTATTATCATTTATATATCTTCAAAGTAACTCCAAACTATTCAGATCTTTTGATTTTTTAAAGTCTTGAGTAATGATGCAATATTTACATATGCCATTTCAGATCAAAATGCTGTAAGAGTAAGCCTTGTGAAATATTTCATTATGGGACAAGGTATTATACTACGCAGTTTTACTGTTTATTGTTAAGTTTTATATGATATGTATCAATAGGTATCTATAATATGTGTATATTGCTTAAATTATATCAGTATGGTTAGATTTTTTCATATTCTATCTTTAAAAATATACTCTGCCTCTGCTTTTTCTTTTAAGCTTTCAGATCAATTAAATTGAAGAGGATTGTGAAATAGTAATGTGAATAAACAATAGTAAAAAGAAATAGTAAGGATTTGCAACTTCTTATGTATGTTAATCACTGTTTTTTTCAAAATGAGTAAGCAAAAGAAAATAGAAAATGATACTGAAATTGATAAAAGATTGTACATTTCATCAACAAGCCCTTGTATCAAATGTTTGCTCTCAAATAGACTTATTCTTATTGATTTACTGTACTTGCTTTCAATTGTTATGTAAAAAATCACTACAAACTTTGTGGCTTAATACAACACCCATTTATTTGCTCATAGTTGTGTGGGTCAGAAGCCCAGGGCAGCATGACTGATTTCTCTGCTAAGAGTATCACAGGGCTAACACACATGTGTAAACCAAGCTGAGTTCTCATGCAGAGTCCCTGAGGAAAATCTACTTCCACAGTCATTCTTGCTATTTGCAGAACTTAGTTTCTTTGCAGTTCTATGTCTGATATTCTATTTTCCTTGTTGGCTGTCAGTGGGATCTACTCTGAGCTTCTAGAAACTGTCAGCTTTCTCTCCCTCCCCATCTTCAGAGCCAGCAATAGATAACCTTCTCTTGTCAAATGCCTCTCATGATTTGAATCTCTCTCCAGGAATAGTCCAGTTGCTTTTCAGGGATTATCCAATTAGGTAAAACCCAGTGTATAAATCTCTCTCATTTGAAGGTGACTAATTTGGGACATTAATTACACCAGCAAAATCCTTTCATACAGCACCTAGATTAATGTTTGATTGAATAAGTGGGAAAGATGTATGCATACTAGAGCATGGGGAATCTTATGGTCCATTGTAGAATTCTGCCTATTATAATTTATTTTTTTAATTAATAGAAATAAAATTAAGAATGTTTATACATAGAAATAATATTTTTCTTTTTGTGTAATATTTAATTGAACAAATGTACAACTGGTTTAAAACATTTAAAAGTTACAGGTTTAAGAGAATATTTTTGCTTGGAAAAAGAAAATACATCAAAATATTGACCAACTTAAAATAGGTAACTCATTCTGACTGTTAGAATTAGTATTACAGATTACTAATTACTAAATAGTATTATAGAATACTAATTATAGATTAGCATTACATTAATGACCTTGAGCTCACATTTTCAATTCCCAATAATACTTTCCTGCTCTTTCAAGGCTTTTATCCTTCTTAAGTCTCTAGCTGGAATCTACTTGTGTGAATCAATAGCAATTATTTTTATCTGAGTAATCTTTCTTAAGGATTTTTAAGGCAGTCATATCATCAAAAAACATTAATTCACTTTAGCAAATGATTTATATAGAAATAATATGAGATTTACAGAAGAGTTACAAAGGTAGTACAGAGATTTCCTATATATCCTTCACCCTATATCAACTAATGTTGCCATTTTACATAACCACGTTTAATATACCAAAGCTAATAAATTGACAGCAATTCCATTAATTAAATTATACACTATATTTGGACTGTCCCAATTTTACGACTAATAGTCTTCTTTGTTCCAGAATACTATCCTAAACATCAAGTTGAATGTATTAGTTGTGTCTCCTAATCCTCTTTGGTCTGTGACAATTTCTAGATCATTCCTTGTTTTTCATGACCTTGATACAATTGAAGATTAAAGATGAAATATGTTAAAGAATGTCACTCAATTTTGTGTTTTATAATGTTTTCTCATGATTGCACTGGAGTTATGGATTTGGTGAGGAGAATACTATAGAGGTAAGTCCCTTCCTAACTATATATTAGGGGAGTATATGATATCAATATGAGTTATAAATGGTAATTTAACTTTGATCATATGCTTAACATGTGTATGCAAGGGTTCTCCACCGTAAAGTTATAATGTTTCCCTTTCCATGACCAATACTTTAGAAGGGAGTCACTAAATCCAGCACATATTCAAGTGAATGATGTTAAGCTCTACCTCCTGAAGGGGGAAGTATCAAAGCGTTTGTAGACATCTGTTAAAATCACCACAGTAATTAATAAATATTTTGTGGAATATACATTCAAAATATGCAAATATCATACTTCTCCTTATGGTTTCTCCAGTAATTTTTGCACTTTTCGAAGGATCAGGCCTGCTACAGTTCTTACTGTGTGTTTAAATTGTGATTTTCTGTTTCCACCATTTTTTTCTTACATTTAACTAAAGTTTTTCTGTAAGGAAGATTTGGTTCTTCTCTCCAATTTATTTAATTATTCATTGCCATTTAGTTAATTATTCTTCCTCTCATATATTTATTCATTTATTTATTTTAATTTTCACTTACAATCCTATACTATCATCAGTTATCTTTTGCTTTCATTGTTCCAGCATAGATTATTGGTTGTTCTTCCAAGGAATGTCCTCATGCCCCATCTCCACTTCCCTTTTAAGCACTTCCTGACTTTCTGTACGTCAAAGATGCTGCAGGCTCCTCTTGTGCTGTACTTTTCCTAATCTCAGAATCACCATTTCTCCAAGGAGCCTGGCGGCTTGTGGTGCGCTAACGGATTTTAAATACAGCCCAACTTCTAACTAGATTAACACAAACGCTCACATTAAAGGGATAGATTAATTTGCAAGAGCTTTGTTTTGTTTTTTGTTTTTTAATTTCTGCTGCTTGCTTGGCTTGGGGTCTCCCCTTTCCACTCTTCCGCCAATAAAACCTGTTGCTTGCAACTCTCACACCCTCATTCCACTCTCATTTTTGCTTGAGGCAGTTAGCATGGTAGTGGGATCTGGGACCGGGAGAGGAGGGTGTTCTCTGACGTTCAGATTAAACCACGGTTTTAGGCAGGCTACGTGAGCTTCTTTCTCAGGCCTGTGATCTTTACAAGTGTTTCTGCTCCGCTTCCAGGGAGAGTTGGTTGGCCTCACACATACTCCTCCCCCTGCCTGAGGGTAGTACTTTTTTCTTCCTGATCTCTACTTCCAACTGCTCTGGATTTCAACAATATTCTAAACTAGTGTTTGTGTTCCTCCCCCTATAAAAGAAAGAGTCACAGTAGAGATTCTGCCTTGGTTGTTGTTTCTTTCCCCCATCTGGTACCAGAGAAGCTTTTCCAGAATGCTCTGTGTAAGCTTCTGGTGTAATTCGTGAAGGAAAAACCTGCAAGAGGGTACAAACCTTCCTATGACTGTGTCCCCAGAGGCTTCAAACTCTCCTAGCCCACACCTTTAGCAATTTGTTAAAAGAAAAACTTGTTGCCAAATCTTTTTATTAGTTTATTTGGCATCCAGTATACATCTGTTCCAAGTAAGCAAATGTTCAGGTCCCATTTCTCCCTTGAGCTACTGTCTCTCATCAGTTTTCTGGTTAGTTTATCTTGTGACCTCAGTACTCTGAAGGATTTAAGCAAAGCCATTAATTTACCGTTTGTTCAACATCTTTCTTGTGGTAAGTATGGGAGAGAAGCTCTAGCTTTGCCTCTTTGAGCTAAAACAGCTCCAAAATTTATTTTGAACAAGTAATCTGAAAGGAGAAATGATAGGATAGCAGTATAAAAATCATGAATAAAATAGAAAAATTTGTAATATGTAATTATCTTCCATGTTTTTGATATAGTTGATTATAAGATTCATGACAATGTGTATCCTGAACACCAATACCTATAATTGCCCATGGTTAATTCTCTAGCATCCTAAAATTATAAAATTTGAAGACTTGGAAAAGGTATTATTTTAAATTTGAAATGATATATCATTACAACTTTTAATTGAAATATTTCCTGAACACACTGATTCCAATGCAAATTCCAGTACAATTATCCAATTATTAATTTACTCAGACAATTCTCATTTATTTACATATTAGAAGAACTATGCATTTTATCCCCAATCAAGGACACATAAAATAATGAAATAAATAATTCTGAAACTTTACTGACCTAATGTGTTTAATTAGGGTCTAATTTCATCAAGTAAGAGATGGAGGAAATATTCAGCTGAAACCAGATAGCTCAAAAATATGACTTTGGCCTTAACCATTCAGAATTTGAGAGAATATAAAACACATAAATTTGTAACTTCATAATAACTTTAGATGCCAGAAATTAATGATTATTTAGTAACTATTATTTTGTGGCTGAGCATTTTTATTAATGGGTGAAGAGACAGGAAATGAGCATTCTTCACTTTCATAAATACTATATAAGTTCATTGAGCATCTGCACAAAATCACCACCTGAAACCAGCTGCAACTGCTCTCAACTCTGGTAGAATTCTTTCTTTTATCTCTCCTTCAGCCGGCAAACACATCAGACCAAAGCTCTCAGAACTTTTGTATGTGTAGCAACCTCTGACAGGATGGCAGACTGTAAACCGGGTCATCTAAGAAAGCAAGATAAGGACTACTGCATTTGAGCCAGAGTTTGAGAGAATTCGTCAGAATTTTTTTTTTTAGTACTGTAGATATGTCTTTTTGCAAAACCAGAAAGCCACTGGACTGTAACCAGTCAAAAAAGTATCAATTTTGAATTATGACACTGTTCATCCAAGACAATCAAAAAACTCTGACATTTGAAGCAGGAAGGAATTTTATCATTTTGAAGCCAAAGTTAAAGAAAAATTGTAACCAGAAAATCACTGTAAAAAAATCATATAAACAAATCAATAGGATACATGTTACACTGAATTTTATTTAAATCTCTTCTTTGTTTTTTTTTCTGAGAAGAGAGTAAATTGGAAAAAGAGTCCTTTTCCTATAATTGTTGCAAGCCAATTAATATATTCAGTCCTTTTTAACCAGAATGGAAAACGGTTATCATCATATAACCAATGAGGCAACAGTTTTGCTTTCAGAAAGACATAAACCTTAACAGAATGAAGCTTCCATATATTTGTCTTATTTCCTACCTTGCAATAATAAAAATTGTTTCATTTCCAAGTTTTATTTTATGATGTTTGTCTAAAATGAATGGCACATTGAAAAAATAACCCTGTAAATTCTGACTTATTTTTAAAATTTAACCCAAGGTGTTTTGTTCATTGTATTATATACATATAATATGTAAATATATATATAATATTTAATATATAATATATGATTACATATGTTATATAATTCCAAGGGAAAATTTTTATACATATTTAATTATTTCATGAGAGGCACATTTATTATCACAAAATTTTAATTTTGTGATATTTCTTTTGAATTGTTTAATACTGGAGTGGCAGAAAAGTCATTTCTATGAAATTATCACAATTCCAAAAAGAAAAAAATGTCATTTAATCCTAAACATAATTATTCAAATAATAAGGCTTTCTTCCTACATCATTTTATAGATATTTAATTTCAAATTAAATTTCAAAATAAGTTACAAACTAAAATTAGTTGTAAATTTTATTTTGGTTCTTAAACAACTGAGTTATATGCTGTTATCATCTTTTACAAAAGTGTCTTGAACTTGACGAAGCTTACGTTGAGAGATAAGTTCATATTTTTTATTTTATCTTCTAATTCCATTTTTCCATGAACTCTTTGAAGTTTCCTCCATATAGATACAATATGTTTTCTATTTATTTACAAATGAATAGGCAAGGGGAGATTTTTATACTAATGAAAGTAGTTTAATGTTCATATATAATATAAAGCAGAGTATGTTAACCACCCTTACACTTTTACAGGTAATATGTTTCACAATACAGAGGAGAAAGTAATGGATTCATTTTTAAGAGTCAAATGAAATTTCAAGGGGACAAAAGTGATACCGGAAAAAAAATTAATAGAAAAGGAGAGAAAAAAGAAGGCATCGTGGGTGGGGATGCCAGCTTGAATGCAGAGAGGGACATGGGGAATGCTAAGCTTTACAAGGGACAACTGGGGCAAAAGATATCACTATTTTATTTTTCCTAAGATTTTAATTTTAGAAACAGTTCATTTTTCTCTAGATTCTCATTTTCCACTTATTCGAAAAGTTTCAAATTACTGAACACCTTTATGTTACGGATCATGTCATGTCAGAACCTGTCTCTTTATCTGGTATTATGATGAATGGACTTAAAATCTTCCAAATCTTTTAACTATTTCTGGGAAAGAATTGTCCTGTTATTTTACCACTCTGCAATATCCTAATGGTAAGACCACAACTCTAAAGCCAAAACTACTGGATTGAAATTACAAAGAAACCAAATAGATGCCCCAGAGAAGTATACTGGCCCTTAAATATAATCATTGAAAGTAGAATGTTCTTGTTTTTCTTGTATTTTCTTTCTTTCTTTCTTTTTTTTTTTTTTTTCAAAACAGAGTATGGCTATGTTTCCTGGGCTGGAGTGCCATGGCATCAGCCTAGCTCATAGCAACCTCAAACTCCTGGGCTCAAGCAATCCTTCTGCCTCAGCCTCCTGAGTAGCTGGGACTACAGACATGAGCCACCATGCCTGGCTAATTTTTTCTACATAGATTTTTAGTTGTCTGGCTAATTTCTTTCTATTTTTAGTAGAGATGGGCGGGGGGTGTCTCGCTCTTGCTCAGGCTGGTCTCGAACTCGTGACCTTGAGTGATCCTCCTGCTTCGGCCTCCCGGAGTGCTAGGATTACAGGTGTGAGCCACCGCGCCCGGCTGAAAATACAATGTTCTTGTTTTTCATATTACAGGATTGGAATATGATAACTAAAACAAAAGGTGAGACCAGATTTAGTAAAATTGTGCCCTGTTCACATGGGGTGTTTTCTTAACTACTGGGAGATATCCACATAGGTAAGATTTCTAAGGCAACTGCTAGGATTTAATTCTGTGAGGACTGAGACCTCCACCACCAGAAAAAGAGAATTATATTCTTAAATACTAGTAATTAATTCTAGTAGATTCTAAAATATATTTTAGGCTGTCTGTGACACATGTGTTTAACATTGTATAATAAACTTAAGTAAAACAAGTTCACCTGCCGATATACCTGAGTCTCCTTATTTTCAAAAGAACATTGCAAATTATAGCAGTTCATTGTTCCATAATACACAATTATGACAAATTAATATTAACACTTTAAGAGTACAAGATTAAAATCTTTATAAGCAGAGTACCCGCCAAGATACTGCTTTATGAAGACATAATTTCAGTAGGTTTTTTTTTTTTTTTGTTTGTTTTTCACTTAAGTAAAATTGGGTTTGTTTTATAAGGTAGAAAGTATAGTAAGAACTGCCCAGAATCTCACATCATAGATTAGTTGGGGGGGTGGATTGTTTTTTTAAATAAAGCAATATGTGTATATTTTTAGAAAATTCAAAAATTAAAGAAAAATATTTTTAAAAGTCTTTCCTATCTTTAGGACTTGAATTAGAATTTAAAGGTCAACCATTCTGACGCTCGGATACATATCTCAAATTAATTTCTGCTCTCAAAATTTAGGAATAGCTATCTCAGAAATAATTGATGTACCTTAATGGAATTAACTGGGAGAAAAAGAAAACATGGTGCAATTAACAGATAATCTATTTTTAAAAATCTCCTAACTGAAAAGAGAGTCAGTTGAGAAAATCCCATGCTTCTTTAAATTGTCAAGGAGAGATAGGGTCCTTCTATGGTAGTGGGTGAAAAAGAATTTTGCCATCTTGTCACAGATTCAAATGGTAAATAGTGTCAAGGGAACTGAAACAGCAACATAAAATCATTCTACTTGGATTGCTAGATGCCCAGCCAAAGACCTTAATAAGTAAACTGTAATTCTGCCTTACTAATCATCGCCCAATAGTTATGTTTTGATTAGAAGACCCAGATGAAAACATACTAGCAACTACTTTCCGAATAATTATTACTAAAGATTAATTTTGTGTGAACTCCAGTTCTTAAATTATATGGAAAATTTTGTTCTTTCATGAAACCTGTGGTTGATATGGCAAAAGATGCCCCTTCACACAGGTTATCTTACCGCAAGGATCTGACCCACTGAATATACGGGAGTGAAGCAAGAGGACACAGAACCCAGTGGCGCTTTAGTTTATCCGGAAATAACTGCCTTTATTGTCAGTGGTTTTGCCATAGTAAGAGTGTTGGAGTCCTCAGAAACGGGAACCTATTCAACTCACTGTCCTCTGTGAGAAAATAAATGCTTCTCAGAGGATTTGACATGGATCAAATTCCGGTCCAGGAAAATTTTACAGAGGTAAACTTGACGTCATATTGTCAGGGAAATTATTTACATATTGCCCACTACGTGATTTGATCCCTTTGATGTCTCTTCTTTTGATTATATCCACAACTCTCAATACACCATCAAACACAACAAGTGATATTCTCCAGTTGAGCTGATCTTGCCATTAATATGCATGTTGTGCTGATACTGTTATTTTTTAAGCCATATATTTTTCTTCTTTGTCAGATCACCAGGCCGAAAATATTCCCTTGGTGTTTTACTCTCCACTTGTTATCCTCTTACAGGTGCAGTATGTTTCTTTATTTTTGGCTGATTTGAGAGGAGGGCTACCTTTTTTATCTAGATAATGATTTGTGACCAATGCTTATTAATCTACCCATAAGTTTTCCTGGAAAATCTGTGAATCTTTATCTCATCATACAATGGGATTCAGAGCAAGTGAGATATTCTTTCCATTAATCTGGACCATTAGAATCACCTGTATCTTTTTTTGGACAACTTTATTGAGAAATAATTTGTATTTTAAGCAAAAGATTCAGAGATATTTAGTATATCTGTAGATTTGTGCTACCATCACCATCTAATTTGAGAACTTTTGCATAACCTACCCCAAAGACCTGTAACCATTAACTCACTTTCTATTCAGAGGTTTTCAAATCATGGTCAGCTGTAAGTGGTCATGTTGATGTAGGAACTATCTTATGGTTGCAGATTTCTATATGAAAGAAAATGTTCACTGTAGTAAAATTTTAAAACCATCCAGTATAGGAAAAGTATCACATGAATTTTGTAGCTCAGAGGCAAGAGAGCTTCTGCTCTTTTGCCTTTTTGTATGTTTTCCTCCTCATAAAGGTGATCCCTACTTTTCTTCATATATTGACTTTCTTTCCAGGTTATATTCATCCTATTTAAGATCTGCATATAATACACAGTAAACCAGCATTAATATAAGCATTCTTTTATCCCTTTCACTCTTTTATCTAAGGTGGAGTACTACTTTCACTAAGCTCATACATAATTTGTGTATGTTTAACTTCATGTTGAGCACCTGGCTCTTTCCCAAGCTCTGCACTTTTCATTTATTCTATCTTGATATTGTGTTCCTCCTCTTTTATGTTTTGCTTTTTCTGCAGTTGATATGTGTTCTACAGAATGACCGATATTAGCCAAACTCAGTAGGCCACTGGCTTAGTTGCCATGGTGACCTCTTCTCCTGAATGTTAAATTGTATTGAATGAGCTTTATGAATTTTTGTCGTTTAAGTATTGATTCCAAACATGGCAGAGCAAGCTGTTCATTTGTTATGGGTTTCTTGGTCACCTGGGAAGTTTCTGCTGAGACAAAACAGAACTGGCTTTGTCTGTCTCCATAAACTCTGGTAATTCTTTTGAAAATCAGCATTGGTTTAATTATCTGTACTAGTGGTATATGTGGCCCAGTCCCCTTCAGCAAGTAGAAAAATTACAAAAGAGCAAAAGCAGAGAAATCCTTGACTGAGATATTCCAAATGGTCTCTCCCTCCTCTTCCTACATCTACTGCAGGCTTTCTGCTTGCCAGGTGTATAGAAACAGCCTTGACATTTATCAATATACAACAGAAAAAATCATGATTAATTAATAAGCTTAAAAACCATTTTGAGTCTTAGTTAAAACTAATTGTATTCATACTCAGATTTTAATTCACTTATTACCCTGAAGTAGTAATTTACAGAATTATGTTCAGTGATTTAGAAAATATAATTTAAAAGCCTATGTTTTCATTTTATATCCAAGGAATAACCTTTAGGGTTAGTGTTGTAATTTCTGGGTGGAATATTTAACATAATTACATTTGGATTCAATAGGGAATCTTTTTAGAAAATCACTCTCTGGAATGCAGTTCTATAAATGTTGTATCTTGAGCCAAATTAAACAAGTAAAATGCCAAGTTCTCAATCTAAGGAAAAACTTTCCCATCTGCTGTAATTACATAGAATGAGAAAGATAGTAAATGTATTCCCATTTATTGAACACAAAAGAGACACTTATTTTTAAACAAATTCCTGAGCTTTGTTGGTTCTATTAGTGGTATTTTTTCTCAAGCAGATTAATGTGTACATTTACTCAGTGTTATGTATTAGGTAGTTAGCTGTACTTACATTTTACTAAAACCTTGCAAATGTTCTTTGGCCAGAGAGTTCAATGGGGCATTATTCTCTGAGTAGTAATTAGTTACAAATATCCAAAATGACAGTTTGCTTGAGTGAGAGTTTACTTGGGATTAAACATTTCTCCAGTGAGCTACAAAAGTAGTTTCACTCAATCCAAAATTTATACTTAAGGAATTTGCACTTGAATTAAAAAATAATGATACACTTTCTCCAGTTTTTGAACTCTGAATTAATATATACAGCACGTATTGTTGTAAACTATTCCTACATCTCTGATAGACAATGTTTTCCTGTAAATATGGGAGAAATAAAATATTGATAAAATTCAAATATTACTTATCCATAAATAAAAGAGTTATATTTTGTTGAGTGAATGCAAATTATCCAGACTTTACTAAAAGTGAAAAAAAAAGTAAAAGAAAAGCAATACTAATCATCCCTGAAGCAGGCCTCTTATTTACACACTTTCTGTATCAAAATGAGGAATGGATCCAAGGGAATCCACTCTACTTTATTCTCAATGCCGCCAAGCATTTCTCTTAGCAATCTTGACTGACTTCATCAAATAGTTATTTCTACAACATGTATTTTTCTCTTTTATACTAAAAGATACATTGTTTATGTGTATGCCAATTCTGTTATTGGAAAAAAGTAAGTTAATTTTTAGAGTTATTGATTTTACTTTGTCAAACATATGTTATTTTCTTTTTGTGACTAATACAAAAAGAAAAAAACACATGAAAGAAAAACAGAAGAAATCAATGTCTCTATTTTAACTATGTTACTTAAAAATTACATTCAGTTCACAGAAATGCAGGAAATGAGGTAGAATTGCATGGAAAACAAATGTTCTAGGCTCCTTCCTCTAAGTAGCTTTCCCTAACCACAAACACCCTGTTTCTCTCTGTTAAGTACCACACCTATGTACTTCAATCTTACATTGCAGTATGCTTACCTCATTTATCATAATTATTCTATTAGTGTGCACATTGTTTCCACAGTATTGTTTATTTCTTAAGGTTATCTGTTTGTATTATTTATATTAGAATATACTGTCCTGAACATAAAAGAAAGAACATGTTGCTCATTGTATTTGGTGTGAAAATTCACATTAAGTAGTGACGGGTATATTTTAGTTTCTTTAGATTGATCCACACTGCTTTTCTGCATGAAGTTGGTTAGGTAGGAGTTTCTCCCCTTTCTTCAGTATAGAAGGTTTTAGAAAGACCAAAGAGGATTACAGGGACAAAAGGTGTGGAAAACAAATCATAGATAGGTCTAATTTAGACTGAGAAATAAATCAAAAAGACTAATAGTAATAATAGTAATAGAAGATCCTATTTATTGCATACTTACCTTGAAGCAAACACCTGTAATACTTGTTGTAAGTGATACTAATGACAACCTTCTTTAGTTGGATGATTTAGATTGAGAGCACTTCCTCATCACTTCCTAGTTTCTTCACTGTCCTGCAGAAGGAAGCAGTGACCTATTTGTTTCTTTGTCTTTGGGATCTGCTACATTTCAACCGGCAGAGAATGTGAGCTCCCAATTGCTCTGTGCAAGATCTTTACTTCTAGGGCAGAAGGCAGTAAATTTAATTCAGAGGAATATTAGAACGTGATGTAGTGGGCTAAAGACTTAAAAAAACCATCAAGCAATCAATTTGGTAACAAAGAATGGAAACTTTTAGGGGGACCTTCACTGGGTGGGTTTAAGTTTTAGAAATTGCTTAGTAAAAGTAGACAATGTAGGTTTGCTACCTTTGTAGTTTACAAGGCCAGTACTGTGCTATGCTTCCTATTTTTAGAGTAGTGCTCTTGTCTTAACTGTTATAGACTTGGCCAGTGACTCTAACAAAGGAGATCTTGCCCACAGGTGAGAGGGTATTTTTACACAGGTAAATTGCTATTTTTATACAGGCATTGGACGTAATAGAAACATATAAGCACCATAAAAAACATGGGTCGTAAATTTGTTAACTGCTCTGCTTGACTTGGAACTAAGTGTAGTCATTAAAATATACATGTATGCACTGAGGTTGTTTAGGAAATGGGAAAACCTGAGGAATGATTTAGAATACAAAAGAAAAAAGAGAGATTTTCTATATTTAGAACTTTTAGACACTAGAAAATGCAACAATTATCTGCTGACTTTTGTTTTTCAGCTCAAAATGCAGGTTTATTATAGTAAATGGTTTTTGTGTCACAGAGCACTAGGTTGTGAGTTTCTGGATTTCAGGCAGTGCTAGAACAGCTGAGTGAAATTCTTTTCAATACTTGTGACGAAAGAGGGGCATTTTTAGGGACTATTCTTAGATTCAGTAGCTTGTCCGTAAGTTCAAGAGACATCCCTCCTTCTTCTATATGGTCAAGTTTGCCTCGGGTTGCTTTGTTAGAAAAATTAGGATCCTTGCCCATAGCTATAGAATTTGGAAACCTAAATTATACAATCTTTGAAAGCATATGAGAGAACTGGCTTTCACTGGGACCTAAGAAATCCAAAACAAAAGTATAATATTAAAAATGATTTTAGGAATCTACTGAAGATTATTCCCAGCTGATACATTCTCCAATGGATAAGGGAGAACCCTTATCTAAAAGCAGGTTTCACATTCCTAAGCAATTACATACCAAAAGGAGGGTATTATGCAAACAACTGCTAAAAAGAGAGAATCAATGCTATGGCAATAGACTGAGCTTAGGCACAATTCAATACTGGAACTCCAGAAACATGGAGAAAAGAGGGGCAGTGAATATTAACATCAAGTGATTTCCATAAGCCATATAAAAAAGATTGGCACTTCAAATAAGAACTGGGTTTTGAAGGCTGCTACCACTTTCACTTTGTAAAATTTTACAGGAGGCAACCATTTGTCAACTGACATCACCATGATCCTTTATGTATGGTAATTAAGTGATGGCAGAACTAATATTTTGATGGGCGATTGTCTTAATTGGATTAAAGTGTACTAGTTATGGGCCCTAGATAACTGACATTAACTGACCAAAGGGCATCTATAGAGGAGGACGTTACTTCATCTTTTCTTTTTGGATGAAAAGTGAGCACCAAAAGAAATTTAATTTTTTTTAGCATCTGCTTAAAAGAAAATATCTTTTTTTTTTTTCCAAAGTCAGACATCTGTTTATCCATTCGCCTGTGGTAATTTCCCTGTATTACTGGGGTGGGGCATTCTGGAGAGAAGATATGGTAGATTCCAAAACACAAAGACATTTCCTCATATTTCCTATCACTGTTTCAATAAATCTTGGAGGGACTTGTGCACACCAGGAGAAAGAGACAGAACAAATGTGAAAGCCAACCCTAGACCTTCTTCTTCTCTTTAAGCTACCTGTGCTATAGGTCCAAGAACATTGTGGGAAAGAGAAAAGAAATTTAAACCAGAAATTAAGTTAGAGTTTTGAAGTAAAATCCTCTGAAACTTAGAAGCATAATTAGACTTCCCTTATAATCAAAATAACTGCAAAGTATCATACAGGGCTAAAATATTTTTAAGAGAGACATTATATAGCAATCAATTTTGGTATGCCATAATTGTGGGTGAACTTTGAAAAAAAAAACCAAGCCATTGTGTTCATATCTAAATGAATTCTGAGACTCAAAAACAAAATACGTGGAGACAGTTTATAATGGATCCTACTATGCATAAAACTCAAATAATCCATTCTCTTTATGGAATTTAGAAAGGACTCAAAGAAGAAAAATGACTTACTTTGAACCTTAAAAAGAATGAGAATTTATTTTTGGCAAAAATAATAACAAAGTTTATAAAGAATGGGAGAAAATAAAATTGTTGAGGCAATTTGGAGGACTGTTGTGAGATGAGGGGGAGCAATATCATGAACATTCTTATGGACCATATTAAGGAAATTTCACTTTTTCTTGAAGACAATGGAGGGTCACAGAAGGGTTTAAAGCTGGGGAATTATATAGTATCACCATTGAATATCTCTGAGAGCAGTAAAATGATTGATAAGGATAAATTCTAGAAGTAGGACCCTGGAGGAAGATTAGGGTGGTTATTAGGTGGATGTAGACCACAAAACGGCAGTAGGAAAATGGAAGAAGACAAATACCCAAGGTTATAGGTGGGCAATGCTAGTAGAAATAATATCTCACACACTGAAGGAACTTAAAATATAGACTTGGTACTGACATACATAGAACAGAAAGAAATAAAATTGGGGCTACAGAATAAAAGGATTTGACCATAAATTATTGTGAATTTACTATGTGCAAAATGTTACACTAGGGACTTTACATGAATTATGATCCCTAAATCTTCATATCAGCCCCATAAAACAGATAGGCATGACAGAGATTTTTATCCCCTGTACAGATAATAAACTGGGGCTCAGTTATTTTAAATGGCTTACCTAGGTCTCTTGGCTCACAAGGACATTGAAAAGCTTCAAATTGTCTATATTCTCAACAGTGTAAAAAACTGTCATCCTGATTTGGAAAAGCATTTTGGACAAATAGTTGCATAAAAAAAAATACAATTAAATACAAATATGAGCAAAACCCTTTTGAAATAAATTATGTGATTATATATAAGGGGATAATGATAGGATCATTAAATAAGGTAACAATTCTCAGGGAGTTCCTAATGCTCTACTAATAAGTGTTTAACAAATTACAACCATTTATATTATTGTCCATAAAATATTTCTATTGAAAATTATAAATTTTATTTTTCTCTAGTAAAAAAATATTTTGACACAATCTCATTGAAAATAGTCTCAAAACAATAAAATACTTAGAAATAAATTTAAACAAAGTGAAAGATCTGTAAACTGAAAGCTATTAAGATATTGATAAAAGAAATTGAAGACTATACAAATTAATGGAAAGATATATCATGTTCATGGATTGGAAGGCTTAATATTGTCAAATGTTCATGCTGCCCAAAGCCATTCCAGTCATTGAGTAAGTTATCTATTAATAATACTATTAATTCACTTATTCATTCAAGAATATGCTAGGCACTGTGTACTACAAAATACTTCTGGTATTATTTCTACCTTCAGATTTTTTTTAAAAGTAATTTAACATTCATATGCAGACAAATATAACATAATTAGCAAACAACATAGGCCCTAAGTAAATTGTTAATAAACTAAAAATGCATTAGGTAATCTAACAGTAACAAGAGACAGTTTTTCTTATTTGAGTAGAGGACATAAACATTGTACATTTATTGTAAAAAGGTATGTTAGTGAAAGTGCATAAGACATATACAAATACTTTTCAGAAATGTCAGTAGTTTAAGTTTTAACAATGAAAAGTGATATCCATTGTACATCTGTGTATTAAATGCAATAAAAATTTAACATGAAATCTAAGAATTATTATGGGATTTTTGAGGGAGAATATTAGGAAAGTTTTGATTGCTTGAAGATTTTCATAACCTATTTAGAGAGGCATTCTCTTTATTACAAAATACCTAAAAGTTTCTAGATATTAAAAAGTAGTCTCTGTCTTTTTCAAGGGTCCCACTTATGTGGCTGTTGTGGCTTTTTTTGAAAACACAATTTATTATCATCAATATTATTATTATTTTTAATGTGTATGTGTGTATGTGAGTGAGTCAGATATTGAGCACATCATAAAATATAGAAGAACAGGACTCGTTTTTTATAATATTTTTAATTTGAGTCCTGAAGTTCTCAAAAATATCTTCTCTGAAATATTATTTCACTGGGTCAGATATTGAGAAGTCATAAAATATAAATGCACAGGACATGATATTTGGACATATTTTTAATTTGAGTCCTTGAAATTCTCAAAAATATTCTATCTATAATATTTTTTCACTTCACTTTCACGTAAGCTTTATCTCATTTCACTAATTATTTTACAAATCAAAACAACTGGGGAAGAATTAAGCAGTTATTAGCCATGCAGAATTTTTATGAAATATATTTGTCCACTTCCTTTTTTAAAAAAAATTCATTGGTGAGATCAACTATACTTCAAATTTCTGAATATTCATTGTGTTCAGAAGAAACTAAAGGATATGAGAAACAGAGTATTGAGGAGGTAAAGCAATCAAGTTTGTTAGTTGCTAAGAACTAAGTAGATGAATGTTGATGGAAAGGAGAAGGGGACAATGATTGCAACAAAATTGATCTACTGATGAGGCTTTCTTTAAAAACAAAATCATAAGAGGAAGAAAAGAAAAGAATTTAAATGCCCCTCATTGCGGTAATTTCACATTGTGGAATGCTTGAGCTATGGTTCAAGCTAATGACGAAAATCTATTTCTATTGCAAGAGAAAATTTGTCAAAATACAGAAACCTGAAAAAATATGTTCTACCAAAGTATACATGGCATGATACCACATTTTAAAGAATCAGTATGTACTTCACTGTTGTTTGATATTTTTTTGCAATGGGAAAAATGTACATATTTTTATATAATTTAATAATTAAAAATTAAATAGATACAGAGTTAAATGAATTAGATAAATTGTGATAATATCAATACAAAAGCAAACATTTCATACCATCACTTAAATAATCCATTTGATTTTATAGTAAAGATTTTTCAAAACTGACTGAAAAATACTCCGTGAAGAATCACTGACTAGGAGAGGGGGTGGAACAAAATGGCCAAATAGAAAGCACCAGGGATCATCCATCTGCATAAACACGAAATTCAACAACGATTCACACAAGAAATCACCTTAAGAAGAATCAAAAGCAAGTGAACAATCATACTACCTGGTTTTAACATTATATCAAGAAAAGAGGCACTGAAGAGGGCAGAAAAGACAATGTTTCATTGTTCATGCACCACATGTACTCACCATCAAATTGGTGCTAATTGATCAACACTAAGGTGCTTACATGGTAGTAATATTCATTGGGTGCTGTTCGGGTGGGAGGGTTATGGGGCAGGTAAACTCACAATTAATGGATGCAGAACAAAATCTATGGGAGAAGGGCATGCTTGTAGCCCTGGCTGGGGTGAGGCAAAGCATTATATGTAACCAAAATATTTGTACCCCCATAATATTCTGAATAAAATAAATAAATAAATAAGTAAAAATATTTTAAGAAGTCCATACTACCCAAAGCAGTTTACAGATTCAACGCAATCTCCATCAAAATGCCAATGGCATTCTTCATAGAAATAGAAAAAAAATTTATATGGAACCGTAAAACATCTACAATAGCCAAAGCCTTTCCGAGCAAAAAGATCAAAACTGGAGGAATCACATTACCTGACTTCAAATTATACTGTAGAGCTGTAGTTACAAAAATAGCAAGACATAGGCATAAAAACAGACATATAGATGAATGGAATAGGCTAGAGAGTCCAGGAATATATTCACACATCTATAGTGGACTTATCTTCAATAAAGTTGCTAAGAACTTACAGAGGGGAAAAGGCAATCTTCTCAATAAATGGTGCTGGCCAAACTGCATATCCATATGCAGAAGAATGAAACCAAAATCTTCTCTCTCAATATATACAAAAACCAAATCAAAACGGATTAGATATGTAATCCAAGACCCGAAACTACTGAAACGAAGCATAGGGGAAATGCTTCAGGACACTTGTCTGGGCAAGGACTTCTTGAGGAATACCCTCAAAGCACAGGCAACCAAAGAAAAATTGGACAAATGGGATCACATCAAGCTAAAAAGCTTCTGCATAACAAAGGAATTCATCAACAAAGTGAAGAGACAACACATAGAATGGGAGAAAATATTGGCAAACTACCCATGTGACAACAGATTAGTAACTAGAATATATAAGGAGCTCAAACAACTCAACTCGGAAAAAAAAAATCGATCTGATTAAAAAATGGGCAAAGAATCTGAATAGACATTTTCAAAAGAAGACATACAGGTGGCCAAACAGGTGTATAAAAATGCTCAACATCATTAGTCATCAAAGAAATCCAAATCAATATTACAATGAGATATTATCTCATCCTATTTAAAATGGCTTTCATCAACAAGGCAGGTGAGGATGTTGGTGAGGATGTGGAGAAAAGGGAACCTTATTACACTCTTGCTGGGAATATAAATTAGTGCAGTCGCTATGGAGAACAGAATTGAGCTTCCTCATAAAACCAAAAAGAACTATCATATGACCCATAAATCCCACTGCTGGGTATATGTCCAAAGGAGGGGAATTCAGTATATTGAAAAGATACCTGCACTCCCATGTTTAGGCAGCCCTATTCACAATAGCCAAGATTTGGAATCAACCTAAGTGTCCATCAAAAGATGAATGGGTAAAGAAATTATGGTACGTACAAACAATGAAATATTATATAGCAAAAAAAAAAAAAAAACATGAAACCCTGCCATTTACAACAACAGTGATGAAACTGGAACTGGAGAATATTATGTTAAGTGAAATAAGCCAAGCACAAAAAGACAAATCTCACATGTTCTAACTCATATGAAGAAGGTAAATATTAAAAACAATTGATCTCATGGAGAGAGAGAATAGAATGATGATTACCAGAGGCTGGGAAGGGTGGTAGGGAGGGGGAGATAGAGTGGGGATGGTTAATGGGTACATAAATATAGCTAGCTAGATAGAATGAACAATATTTGATAGCAGCACAAAGTGACTATAATCCACAATAAGTTATGATATACTTTAAAATAACTAAAAGTGTGGAATTGGAATGTTTTTAACACAAAGAAATGATGAATGTCTGAGTTGATGGATACTCCAATTACCCTGATTTGATTAGTTCACATTATATGCCTGTATAAAAATATCACATGCACCCTATATACAACTATTATACACCCATAATAATTAAAAATTTAAAAAGAATGATTGGTTACACTACATGTTGTGCTATTACATAAAAGAATGACTAATTATAGATAAATTTTATGATTAGATAGCTATAGTAAAGTGAATATGTAATATTTTTTGAGAACTTGAAAATATAATGTGAAGCTCCTATTTTTCTTGCTGTCCTTTAAAATAGACTCCAAGTAAAGAGGGTGAGATAGATTAGACAAATTAGAAATGCTGTGTTCAAATTAGTATCCCTGCTTTGATTCACGTAACCTTGAGCAATACTTAATTTAACTTGGTAGAGAAATGTTCTCATTTATAAAATGGGAAAAATAATTTCCATTTGATATGTAAGTCACAGACTTGTACTAGTTAACTTGAAGAGTTTATTCAAAGATCTGTACTGTTTTCCTTTTGCAAATATTAAGTAATATTATTTCAGATTAACAGACAAATGTCCTATTTTTATTTTAAAAGTATTCACTGACAAGGCTTTTGGAAATGCGATCATTTTTCTTTTTCATAAATGTTCATTTATATTAATTGTATACAATCTGAAATAATTTCTGTAGAAGAACAAAACTGATTTCCAAGCAAAAGTTTAAAATTAAACAACTGTATATATATATATATATTATATAAGTATTTTTTTATTTCAGGGTATTGTGAGGGTACAAACATTAGGGTTACACTTTATGTCTTTACCTCACCCAAGTGCGGGTTAAAGACATCCCCTTCCCCCGCTACAGTGCTCCCTGTGTCCTTAGGTTGTGGATTTATCCCCCATCCCACTAATCCCTGGAAAGTATTTCTGTCATGTGATCACCCTAGTTTTGATCAGTTAGTACCAGTTTGATGGAGAGTACAAGTGGAGCCCATTCTTCTGCTCTTGTGGTGCCTCACTTTGGATAATGGGCTTAAGTTTTATCCAGGAAAGTATAAGGGGTTCTAGATCACTGTCGTTTCTTATGATTGAGTAATATTCCATTGTATACATATACCAAATTTTAATAATTCACTCATGGATTGACGGGCACTTGGGTTGTTTCCACATCCTTGCAATAGTGAATTGTGCCGCCATAAACTTTCGGGTGCAGATGTCTTTATCGCAGAATGTTTTGTGCTCTTTTGGGTAGATGCCTAATAGTGCTATTGCTGGATCGAATGGTATTTCTATTTTTAGCTCTCTGAGGTATCTCCACATTCTTTTCTACAGAGGTTACACTAATTTGCAGTTCCACCAGCAGTGTAAGAGTGTTCCTGTCTCTCCACATCCTCGCCAGCATTTGATGTATTGGGATCTTTTGATAGAGACCAATCTCCCTGGGGTTATGTGATATCTCATTGTTGTTTTGATTTGTATTTCCCTAATGAGTAGAGATATTGAGCATTTTATATATGTTTGCTGGCCATTATTCTGTCTTCTTTTGAAAAGTTTCTGTTTATTTCCTTTGCCCATTTGTTGATGGGATTGTTTGATTTTTTGTTGTTGATTTTTTTGAGTTCTAGATAGATTCTGGTTAACAGCCCTTTATCAGATGTGTAGAGAGCAAATATTTTTTCCCATTCTGTGGGCTGTCTATTCACTCTAATGATAGTTTCCTCAGCATTGCAGAAGCTTTTAATTTGATTAGATCCCACTTATTTATTTTTATTGCTGTGGTGCTTGCTTTTGGGTTCTTCTTCAAGAATTCCTTGCTTAGGCCGATGTCTGAAAGGGTCTTCCCAACATCTTCAAGGGATGAAAAGATATCATTGAGTCAAATGGAAGTCAAAAGAAAGCAGGGGTAGCTATACTAGTTTCTGATAACATAAGCTTTAAAATAGCAAAAGTGAACGACCATATATACATTTTAAGGTGAAACTTTTTTAAAAAATATAACCTGTGGCAAGAATATCTCATATGTAATAAGACTGGATATTTTTTCTCATATACAATATTTTTTTTTTCTTAGTGACAGAGTCTCACTTTGTTGCTCAGGCTACAGTGCAGTGTCATGAGCATAGCTCACTGTAACCTCCTCGAACTCCTGGGCTCAAGAGATTCTCCTCGCTCAGGCTCTCAAGTACCTATGACTACAGGCATGCACCACCACAACTGGCTCATTTTATTATTATTATTATTATTTGTTGATACGAAGTCTATCTATGTTGCCCAGGTTGGTCTCAAATGTCTAGCCTCAAGAGATTCTCCCACCTCTGCTTCCCAAAGTTTACAGGCACGGGCCACCATACCTAATCTAACTGCGTATATTCACTGTTGGTTAGGTAGATAAACCAGCCATCCTCCTTTTTCTCTTTCTTTACACAAGCTTTTTTTTACTTGATACATATAAATAAGGGAACAATTAATTGATATTAATTGTCACTGAATAGCATTGACGTGTAGTTGATAACATCTTTCTTTTTGTGAATTTCATTCTTTCTGATGACAATAAAACATTCTTTTTCTTTAATAATTCATCTAATAATCTTTACTTTTAGGGTAACTTTTGGTTTTTACTTCCAGCAAATGTCAATGTTTTAGTATATAAAAACTTAGGATTATTTTTCTTAAAGTTTAACTTACCTTATTTTGTCTGTTTTCCTGAAAATTCTTAGCCCAATAATGTGACAGTTATAAGTAAGAGAGTTTCCAACCATCATCATAACACAATATTTTAGTCAATTTATAAGTTTCTTGCTGCAAAGGAAATTTCAGAATGTATTTCTTCCAGAGTTATGCATTTATAGGGCCCATAAAACACTTCAAGTGAAAGTTCTTTAAATATTTCTTGGAAGAGAAGCAAACCTTTGTTTATTGGAAACTGTTAGGAGAAGTTAAATAAACTAAATGAAATCTTAAAGTGATTAAATATTAATTAAACACAATAGAAAGCAGAAAAATAGTGAAAAATATATGTGGTTATATGGTTGCAAAAAGTTAATTTGGGATGCTGTAAGATTCACTTAACTCTCTTTTTTTATTTCATAATTAAAGTGTCACATAACCCTCAATAATGTATTAAACAATTGAGAACTCTTTTGGACAGTTTCTATCAATTGGGAAGAAATGTTCAATGAAGTAGATCTAATTCAATTACATGCAGATATTTAGAAATTGTTATGCTTTGAAGCATATTTTTTGTTACTTGGCTTTTTAATTGTCATTCAGTAAGTGGCTATTTCTCTCTTTCTCAAAAATTCATTCAATAAACAATTATTGAGGATCTTCTATATTCCATGTACTATTTTCTGGGGATATCCAGATAGAATATGCAACTATTACTTCAAAGAATCTCAGCCTAATTGTGAAAATGAATAATAATATAACACATTGATTATCTAGTTCTCATTGCTCTTTTAAAATTCCTCATTGTCACCTTGCTTATGAAGTAGTGGCTGTAGAAACCATATACAGAGGCGATAGAACCATATACAGAGTGTCCCAACAACTTTCTTTCTGGTTTGTATCGTTGACCCATTCAGGTTTTTTTTTTACCCCATTTTATTCTACTACTGGTGAGGCAGAGCTTTCTCAGACACTCTATCCCTATTGGGCCTTTGAGACTTTGTCTGAACTGATTCTTAGGCATACCCTAGACTCATTTGATAAAGGAAGATGGACAAAGACTGAAGATATAGGGAAAATTTCTAATAGAAAACAAGGCCTGTAGTATCCCAAAATCCAAGCATATAGATTTGGTGGGAGTGGTGCCAGGAGAAGTAGAGGAATCCTGTGAAAGTGTGAACTTAAGTGGAATCTTAGAATGAAATAAACATTCAACCAGAAGAGGAGCTTGTGAAAAAGCAAGAACACCTGAGAGAAAAGTTATAGTCTCAGAGGAGAGGCTACAGGAAAATAAACAGAATAATAATAGTTTAATTTGCTTTATGACTGGTTTATATAACTGGGAGAACCATACAAAGCCACATTTCTGAAAAACAGAAAAACAGAAATGAACCATAGCACTAATCCAGTGAAACATGAAGATCAAAATTAATGATCAAATTCAATATATAGAACAAAGAAATACATTTTATTTTAATCCAATTTTTGTTTCCTACTACAAAAAGTCTAAAAATAGTTCATTTAAATGTAATATTTCCTAAGCAAAAAGATAAATGTTTCTATTGAAGGAAATTATGGTATGCCACTTAATTAGCATATTTTAATTTAGGCCCGTGTTAGGAAGATTCAATTTCTGATAGCTTATGTGGGAGAGACAATGTTAAAAAAATTACTTTTCTTATCCTTGTTATTAAATTCTGCAGAGAATATCATGTGTACATTTAAGTAGAGAAAGAGATTTCAGCTGTAAGAATTATAATACTCTGTATAGGTTTGGCTAGAAAAGTAAAGGTAGAAAAAATAAATAGAAGAGAAAGACATTCAACATTAGCAAGGAAAACACACATAAGGTCAACAAAAATGAAAGGAGAACTATTTGGTGATGAAAGAAAATCAGAGGGGTAGACATAAAAGGAAATTTTTTAAAAGACCATCTCCTCCATTTTAATTGCATTTATGCAATTGTTTAATCCCTTAATGAAACTATATGGGGTAAGTAACATGATGAAATGTAGAAAATTACTCACGGCACTTTAATATGTCCACTGTAAAGCAAATACCTGTTTAAAAATTCTTGTTCCATGGCTTTCTTACATTTCATAGGTTTTCTCATGACAGCGTGAAAATGTATTCAGTTCCTATCCTTTTTGAAATAGTTTTTTACCATTATCACTGATTTAAAGTGAATTGTTCAAGCAAAATATTTGAGGGCAGCTAAAATATCCCCATCTGTTTAAAAGATGTCATTAAAACAAATCTATGTTATTTTACTGAGTAACTATTTTATAACAAAATTATATACCAAAGCATATTTTATATTACCTGAAGCACAGCAGGGATTGGAAAGAACAGTAGAGAAATTTGGAGATGTCTCTTTTTCGTTTGCTTGTTTGTTTTAAGAAATGGAAGAGCCCAGGGCACTGTATTTAATAGAGCCAAGATCAGAAAGGGTCACTCAATGAAGGCTAGCATACAAAATTTTTAATATGTCTGGATTTTTGCACCCTGAATTCTTCTGCTTTCTCCTTAGACTAGTATTGACTGAGGTGGTCATTTTTAGATTTTCACTGTATTTAGGGAAATGTGAATTGACTGTTCATTATTAAGAAATAAAAATAATGTCTTTTCACTTTCTTGAGGAGTTTGTGTGTTTAGTGGTACGATCATTTAGGCATTTAGATTTTTTGTTTTTGTTTTAAATAGAGACTTGTAATGTATGTTAAGTGTCAGGAAGTCAAGGCATCTGATTTTGATCAAACCTGGTGAGCATGCATTCTAATGGTACTTGGTTAATTTCTCTATAAGTGGGACTGAACAAATAGTTTCCAAACAAGTTGGAAAGATTTTGTCTTTTGAATTTAAGAATGACAAAAACACAGGTGTATAAATGAAAGGAGTAAATGATTATAATCTGATGTACATTTTATAAAATTAGTATAAGCAATATTTAGTCTGAATAAAACGTACAAAAGTGTAAGATTTAAAATTATTCGGATATAATGGTCAATGATAATACTACCAGTTTGTGTGTTTATGTGTGTGTGTGTGTGTTTTACAATGTAGAAAGCATTTTCTCAATTAAAATTTCAATCTTTCTTTCAAATAATCATAGGCAGTATTCTATTTATAATATCGTATCCAAGATTCAAATATATTGAAAGGTTTTTCAACTACACGTCATGGATAAATGGCAATGGCAAGTTGGAACCTTCTTCAATTCTGAATGGCTTTCCTCTTCCGTTGTTACACAATTATCTCATCATGGGATTAAATGAGGAAGAGAACTTCTGAAGCAACCAAGGGTAAAAGGAAGTTCAGCAAATCAACATACAGTGAATCATGACAGTGCTCAGATATGATTGATGATAATAGCCTATACTTAACTTCATTTTTCATGATGATTCTTGGTATAGGTTACAACATTAAACCAGTGAGCAAAAATTCTCAGAGAACTTCTTGGCATCAATCAACTTTATTTTTTGTTATAAGGCCAGCCTTGGTGAAATTTATGAAGTATAGAAATTCATCAGCATCAGCATCATCATCATCAGCAGCAGCAGCAGGGAGACCATTATACTCCCTTTGTTGTTGCATTTATTCCATGTCTCTCCTTGCTGGCTCCGTGACCCTAGCTATATATTTTCCCATATCTAATTCCCTATTTGGAATTTGCCACCTGGAAATGTATTAATAGCTCATATTCTAATTTTACCATCTCTAAAACCCTCATTCTTAAAATTCTGGAGCTCAGGCTGGGCGCAGTTGTTCACGTCTGCTATCCTAGCACTTTGGGAGGCTGAGGTGGAAGGATCGCTTAAGGCCAGGAGTTTAAGACCAGTCTGTGAAACACAAGGAGACTTCATGTCTTCAAAAAATAAAAAATGAGCTGGATGTGGTGGCACATGACTGTAGTCCTAACTGCTCGGGAGGCCGAGGCAGGAGTATTGCTTGAACACAGGATTTCGAGATTTGATAATGCCATTGCACACTAGCTCGGGCAACAGAGTGAGATCCTGCATAAAAAAAAAAAAAAAATTCTGGAGCTCACTATGCATATGTTTGTTTATAGAATGAAAATTCTTGAGAGTCTGCCTTCTATTATCCAATATAATAACTAGTGTTGAGGATTCTTTTCTTCTCTTATCTCAATCCGCATTTTGGATTTTTTCTTGTTTATTATCATCTAGAGGCAAAAGGTCCAAATAAAAGAAGAAAACATTTGTAATAATAAGACTTGCAGTTTCATAACTAAGGAAGGCTAGTGAAATAATGTCGTTGAGTAGGTGGCAGTTTACAGGCTTATCCCTTTTAATTTGGGACATATAATGACCCAAAAGAAAGAAAACTACAAATTAATAAGAATGATTTGTCAGCAAATGTATTACATAGTGATTATGCTATATTCAGAAATTTATTCAATATATTCAGAAATTCATTCATCCATAAAATATGGATGGCTGCTATAGCTATGTACAGTGCTAAGCACATTGCCTATAATGGTGATCAAGCCAGACATGCAGACGAGACGTTTATTAAGTTTACCCAGAACTACATTCAGTTCTGGTCTCTTTGAACAACTTGCTAATCCTCACTGAGATTGTTTCTGTATGCACAAAATAGGGATTATGCTAGTGTCTTCCTTACACGATTGTTTCAAGGATTTTATTATATAAGGCAATTCTTCATTTAACTTGGTGCCACGTAGAAAATACTCAACCTCTGTTAGCCATCCTTATTTTGTTTTCTAATACTTGGGAATATATTAAAATTCCATTCATCCCTTTTGTCTCACACATCATGTTTATTCTTGCTCATTTAGTCACATTTCATTGGGAAGGAGAGCGTGGGGGCAGATGAGAGGATGTATATTTATGCTAGAATTGGTTCACGGCTCTTAGAAAGCCCATAATGTCTGAAACAATGTACAAGAGTCCCCCTTTATCTGTGGGTAGTATGTTCCAAGATCCTTAATGGATTCCTGAAACTTCAAATAGTACTGAGCCCTAGGTGTACTATGTTTTTTCCTATATGTACATATGTATGATAAAGTTCGAGGTGTGAGAGCAAAACTAGCACGGATTTCTTATTCCTTTCATAATTTTATGGATAGATTTGTTCTTATTGCAGATCTTGGCGATGTCAGCATATGATCTTTTTCTTTCCTTATTGAGAACTTTCACCTTTTCACTTAAAGGAAGCATTTTAAGGCTTCTCTTTGGCTTAACCAAATTGCCAGCATCACTGCTCTTGAACTTTGGGGCCATTCTTAAGTAAAATAAGGGTTACTTGAACAAAAGCACTGGGAGACGATGATAATTGATTTGGTCACTGATAACCAAGACAGCTACTAACAGGCAGGTGGTGGTAGACGGATGCACTGGACAAAGGGATGATTCATGTTTCCAGGGGGACAGAAGGGTATGGCGCGAGATTTCATCATGCTACTCAGAACAGCGCACAGTTTAAAACTTATGAACTGTCTATTTTTAGAATTTTTCACTTAATATTTTCCGACCACGGCTGACAGAGGGTAGCTGAAAGCATGGAAGTGAAACCATGAGTGAGGGGGGCTGCTGTAGTCAATGATTTTCTCTACATGTATAGAAGAAATAAATTATCAATATAATGTTATAATAAATATTGATTTAAATATAATTTATAAAAACCCACATGTATAGCATAGTACAGATATTAAATAGGCATATCCATTTTTAAAAGTAATTAATGATTTGATATATAAAAGATTTTACATTTTATTGCCTCTGATCAAGCCAAGATACTTCTTATATTATAGTTATTTTACAACAAAAACAGAAACTTATAAATATTTCATTAATGATATTGACATCATCTCAGAAATTCATTTTTTCAGGAACCATAAATACTAATGATGATTAGACTTCTGAAAGCAGTAGTCACTTATCTGTCCTTTAATTCTGGTCAATATTTAAGAATTCATAAAATTTTCTAGGTGGCAAAATTTATTATTTTTATTAATCCAAATTCTCTCAATCAAATCCTAAATTTTATCTCATTTTTTAAACTTTTTATAATGGAAAATTTCAAACATATTGACAAAAGTACATACCAGATAGTATATTAATATGAGTAATATATAATAGTATAATATAGCATATAAATAATATATTGTGTTCTTGGGTACCCAATCTATTACCCAAATTCAAAAATTATCAATTATCAAATCATGGCCCAATTTAATCACACTGATATCCCCACAATTTAATCACATTGAAACACTCACAGTCACAAATTACTTTTAATCAAATCCCATACTAAAAATTCTGTTATTCATTAACAATCTAGTAAATAACTCTAAATGATAGACTTTTAAAAATTAAAAGAAACAACAGAATGGCAGAGCTATTACTAACAAAAGTAACAATTTCTTAATATCATCAAATATTCTGTCTTTGCTCAAATTTCTCTAACAGCTTTTTGTACAGATTGTTTTAATCAAGATCCAGAGAAGGTCCATGCATTACCATCAGTTGATATATCTCTTAAGTCACTTTTGATTTGGAAGGTCCCCCATCTTTTATTTTTTTTCCAATTTATTTGTGGAAAATATTGAGAAATCTCATTTGTCTTATTAGAGTTTCACCATTGTAGCAAATTAAATTTTCTAAAACTGGTCTCACCCACATGTTTATCCCACATGCTCATTTTACAGTGTTTTTCAATCCCACTGTCAGGTGTGATTTATGGTTCTCTCATTTGATCTGGGCAAAAATGTGTGACTGTTCTGACCAATGCAGTGTGCAAGAAGTGATGCTTTACATCTTCCATGGCTATTTAAAAAATGATATGGTTTTGACCTGACTCTCTCACTTTTTTTCCCTGAATGTTTGTGTTGGAACCCAGACACTGTCACTATATTTTGTGGAAGCACAAGACACATGGGGATGCCAGCATGTAGGTATTCTGGTTGACAGCCCACCTAGGTCTTCAGTTAACAGCCAATATCAACCACTAGACCTGTGAATGAATAAGCTTTTGAATAATTTCAGCTCCAACCTTCAAATCTTCCTGCTGAGATCCCAGATGTTTTGGAGCAGAAACAAAAAGTACATGCAGTGCTCTGTCTGATATCACAACTCATACATTCAAGAGACCTAAATATTGTAATTTTAAGTGACTAAGTTTTGAGGGCATTTATTATGCAGCAATAAGTAATATATATCATTCTAGGTTTTGTTGAATACTTTATACATGGTGCTATTTCTATCAAGAAGCTCAGGATCCAGAGGAGCGGGGAGGAGGGGACGGGCATATGCACAAACAATGAGTGCGATGTGTACCACCCGGAGAATGGACACACTTGAAGCTAAGATTTGGGGGAAGGGAGGGCAAGGGCATCATACGTAGCCTAATCATCTGTACCCCCATAATATGCTGAAATTATAAAAATAAAAAAGTAAAAAAAGAAAGGAAGCCCAGGATCTTTATTTATCTCATTTTCGTGGTCTGAGTATTCCTTTGCTAACTTTGATGATCATTGCTTATATCATGGGTTTCATTAGAGGGTTGCAAAATGATGAAATTCTAATCCCATCATTCTTTATTCATTTGATGGTTGGAATGTTTAAGTAATGATAAACTTCTCTGTCATTAATTGTTAACTTAAAATACAATTCAAATAAGAAAAGCAGGATTAAATATACAACATCTAGTACTTTACAAATAATCTTAATAGAATTAATATTGATAGATAATTCTAAACTAGATCAATCCAAAATGCAGGAGAATGTCTAATTCAGTAAGTTTGGTATGAATCCCAGGAATCTGTATTGATAGCTCAGGTTCTCAGGTGAGATTTATGCTACTGGTCCAGGCACCAGACTTTGAAAACCATTACTTTAGTTACTTTCATCTTTAGAAATAAAGAAACAAAGAAATAATCTGCCATCTGTCTACTTACTGTTTTATTTCTCTGTCTCCCTCTCTATCTTCTTTTTATCGGATATCGTAAAACTTTCATTTATTGATATGTCCTTTTCTTTACCACCCATTCATATGTCACATACTCCAGTCTAACTCTAGGTCCCTTCCTGTCTGGCAGGAGCAAGGGGGAGGCAGCAGTCACAGATCTGGCTCCTGGGCTAAAGTATCATTTGGAGGTTGGGATGCTACAATGGCTCCATCTGCCACACCTAGGGCTCACAAGCCGGTTGCCCCTTGTCCCCAGAGCAGTGAAGCTGAACAGGCTCCAGTCGGGTCTCTATATCAGTCCAGAGGTCTGCTGTAGTGAAGGGGGCCCTCCCACGGTTGCAGTATCCTCTGGGGAAGTGTGGAGCTAGGGATTTTCTCCTCTCTCTCTCGTTCACCCGTGTGGGCCCCTTCCCTAATTCCCTCCTGCCCTGTTGAGCAGCTCATCCCACTTCTGTCTTCTTCACTTCACTCCTGCCTCCTCTCCACAGAGGACCAGTGCTCTCACTCAGACGATCAATCCAAAGGTGAATATTTATTTGACACTTTTGATCCTCCCCATTAGAGTGATTTTCGCAGGTTGTTTCTAATCCACCATTTTGGCCCTCTGTCAAGAAAATCTGGGGTTCTTTATTAATTTTTTTTGTTTGAGCTTATTCTCCCTTTGGCTCCCTTTGGCTGAAATGTATTTTTCACTTTTGTATGTTTTTGAGTATTTTGTTCCATTTGTCTCCTGCATTTAATCAACCCACTTTTATTTCTTCTTTTTCATTTTCTGTCCATTTTGTTCATAGATTTTGTATTTTTGAATAAAGGTGGATATTCATATCTCAAGTGTTTTTGTGAGATGATTATGTTTGGAGTATTTGGTTACAGTTGGCTTCTACTTCACAGCTGTTTTGGAGAGGATATATTTTCCTCCATTGATATGTGTGTTATTTGATTTCCTGATGTTTTTTCCACTAGACTCGTTGACATTATTCTTTTTCCTTTTTACGTTATTTGTGTGTTTTAAAGATTCCTGGTTTATTGCACTTTCCTGTCAGTAAAACAAATTCAGGTATTTTAGAATTGTTTGTTCTTCCCATTTGTTTTGGTGGTGAGGAAAGATACTGAGAATGCTCTAATTTTTGGTTCACTCTTATCTTAAAAGAATCCAAATTTTTTCTTTTCTCCCTTTCTTTTTACCATTTATTTGCTAAAGAAAATTTCACCCTTTCTGCTTCTTAACTTCTGCAAAAGGTCTGAATTCCAAAGACTGTCTTTTAAAATCATGTCTGATCATATGAATTTTACATACTTTAAAATTTCTTTTTCTGTAGTCCATGCTTTTATTTGCCTAAATATGCTTTTAATATTTTAAAACTTAGGGGAGACTTTTAAGGCAACAGTAGGCTTATTTTCTAGTATCCTTCTCCTATCTTTTCAAGTTTTTCTTCATCTGCTTTTGTACATTAGAAAATCCTCTTGTGTGTCTAATATGTGCATTTGTTTTATGGTTACCTGGAGGCTTATGTAAAATATCTTATAAATCAATTTAAGCTGATAATAGCTTTATTTTAATCTCACACACAGAGTCTCCACTTTGATCCCTTCCTCTCACATTTTATGTATCTGATGTCATAATTTACATATTTTTATAATACTTATTCCTCAGGAAATTATTGTAACTTTAGCTATTTTTAATAGTTTTGTCTTTTACCTTTATACTAGAGATATCACTGGTTTATCTACCACCATTACATTATGATATTATTTTGGATTTGACAATGTACTTACTTTTGCCAATTTGTTTTATAGTCTTACATGATTTTATGTTACTGATTACCATACTCTTCTTTCAGCTTAAATAACTTTCATTAGCATGTCATGTAATGCAACTCTAGTGGTGCTAAACTTGCTAAGCCATTGTTTGTCTGAGAATGTGTTTGTCACTCCTTAATTTTTTTAAAGAAAGAATTTCTGGGTATAATATTCTTGGTTGACTGTCTTCTTCTTTTAGAATTTTGTATATGTCATTTCACTCTCTTCTTGCTTGCAAGGTTTCTGTTGAGATTTCCGCTAATTATCTTACAGGGTTTCCCTATAAGAGATAATTCACTTTTCCCTTGCTATTTTTAACACTCTCCCTTTGTCTTTACCTTTTGACAATTTGACTATGATGTGTTGTGTTATGAGTCTTTTTGGATTCATCTTCTTTTGTATACTATGTGCCTCCTGTATCCACTTTCTTATTCTTTTCCCATACTTAAGTACTTTTCTGGCATTTTTTGTTTTAATACATTTTCTGTCCCTTCTCTCTTTATTCTTCTTCCAGCATTCTAGGAATTCATAAATTATTCCACTTGGTGGTGTCTCTATGTCTCTTAAACTATCTTCACTCTTTTTCCTTCTTTTTCTTCTTCTTCCTCTTCTTCTTCCTCTTCTCCTTCTCCGTCTCCCTCTCCCTCTCCCTCTCCCTCTCCCTCTCCCTCTCCCTCTCCCTCTCCCTCTCCCTCTCCTTCTCCCTCTCCTTCTCCTTCTCCTTCTCCTTCTCCTTCTCCTTCTTCTTCTCCTTCTTCTTCTTCTTCTTCTTCTTCTTCTTCTTCTTCTTCTTCTTCTTCTTCTTCTTCTTCTTCTTCTTCTTCTTCTTCTTCTTCTTCTTCTTCCTCTTCTTCCTCTTCTTCCTCTTCTTCCTCTTCTTCCTCTTCTTCCTCTTCCTCTTCTTCTTCCTCTTCTTCTTCCTCTTCTTCTTCTTCTTCTTCCTCTTCTTCCTCTTCTTCTTCCTTTTTGTTTTTGTTTCTTTTTATTTTTCTTCTCTTTCTTTTTTTTCCCCTGGAAGGCCACACAAGAAACTGTTAGTTTATGACTGTGTAGAGAATGGGACTAAAGAATGCAGAGGGAAAACTTTTGTTTTTAACATTATGCCTTTCACTTCTGTTTTAATTTTTGCCATATGCAAGTTTTTAGAAGAAGTAATTTAATTAGCACCCCAAGGGACTGATCACACTGAATGGGACTGAAGAGGCAGGTACAAGTGGCTTAAAAGCCAGCAGAAGTCTGGCAGCTGTTGAAGCAATTTGTGTTCTGACTTTGGTTATACCACCGTAAAGTGGCATCTTCAATTTCAGATCTTCCACTTCTAAGGACTGTGCTGCTTCAGTCTTTCTTATATGTCTGAATTCGTCTGATGAAATGTTCTTGCTTTCCCAGAATTCCTTGTGACCCTTGAAATCTAATGTCCTTGAAACTGTGTAATCTTGATCCTGGATCATGGCAGCCCTTGGAGACTATATAGCAAGGGCTTTGGTCTTCACTCTGAATGAGAGGGAAACTGCTTAGTGGTTGAACTCAGAATGAGGAAATCTATTAATAACTCAAAAAGGACAGATTGGAATGTAAGAAGTAATAGTAAGCAGGAAAAATTGAAAAACACATAGGTAAGTCTAATCTTGAATTGCATAAAATAAAAATATTTTTTATTTTAGTGACTAGTGTGAAACATAGAAGTAAGATGTCACTAAAATACAAGTCCACGTTAAGGTGTAAGCTGAAGGAGGAGTGCTGAATTTTAGAGCATTTTAAAATGCTTATATTCAGAAAGTTTGTAAAACCATAGATAACTTTGACTTAAATTCAATATGAATTTTAATTTATGACCACTGAAAGAATAGAAACAGAATATATAACATTTAACAATTGATGGAAAAGGATAAAAAAGAAAACTCAGTTCCATAAAAGGCTAAAAAGTATACAGAGCAAAAAGAAGCAAAAAATAAAATCATGATTTATAGAAAATTCATAATAAGGTGGTAAAATAATTCCAAATACATCACTGATCACAGTAAATGTAAATAGACTGAATTGGCCACTGACATTTTTCAGCGTGGATAGAATCAATGACTACATTTAGCTTTGTGTGACATATCTAAATTATAAGGACAAATAAAGGATGAAAGCAAAGAAATAGTTAAAAAATATTTCAAATACTAATCAGAGGAAAGCTGACACAACTATATTAACAGACAAAATAGACTTTAAGTCAAAAAGCATTATTAGGGATAGGAGGGTCACATAATGAGAAAAAGAACAATTTACTGGGAAGGCATAAGAATTATGATACACCTTACAGAGCCTCAAACTGATAAAGCAAAAATGGACAGAATTACACAGAGAAATTGATAAATCCACTATCAAAATGGAAGATTCTGGTGCTGAAAGGAGTCATTGAGGCCGCATTGGAATGATATTCTTTAAAACTATCTCCTTGAGACTCTTCCTCAGACAGTTAGTCATTTATGGCAAACACAAACATAGAATGCCAAATATAATAGTGCTAGATTTTGCAAAATAAATTTCACACTATAGAATCTTCAAAAGAAATGAAAGTTTCTTACTCTCAGGGATACAGAATAACTAAATCCAAGCATGAAGGCTTAAATTAACCAATAAAATTTTTAAAAAATAATTAATGTAACTCTATAATCTTGCATGCATTACTTATAGTAAAAAATTCTTTATATATATAGTCTAAAGATAAACTTCAGTTTAAAGTCCTAATAATAAAAATATATATTATTGAACTCGAAGTTAATTAGGTTCTTTCTGTATGTTAATAGTAATGTTTATAATGTCAAACCAGGGGAAAAAAAAAGGTTAATTACCTAACTGAAAGCAACTGATTATCTAAAAGCTTTGAATTACAAAGCTGTATTTTGTTTCTGTGCTGTTCTTGCTCATCTGACATGTAAAAACAAGATTTGATTTTGTTTCGCACTTTTTGGTTGTATGTTAACTGTCCAAATGGGAACCTATCTAAAGTGTTGTCTCTTACGTGAAGGTTTAGTCTGATGTGAAGGTGTAATATTACCATTAAATCTGTAGTTGAATATACCTATCCTTATTTTTTAAATAGCTATGTAGTAACACTTCTTTTTTTTTTTAATCAAGTAGTCAAATATTTCATAAATATAACAGTCTGGAATATAACTAAGAATCAGGAGGGCAATTAAAACATTTTCTGAACTGCTGGAATTGATGTCACAGTGCCCATGTACTAAAGAACTCAGAGGAAAGTCTCTCAGCTTTAACATGGTTAGTCTTCTGGTTTCCCACGTTAAAGCAAATTAGACCAAGATTAAGAGAGAATATTAAAAAGAGATCAACAAAGAGAAAACTTATACCTTTGGAATAAGGGAAGAACTCAAAAATCAAAATTTCAAAAGCTGTAATAAGGTTATTTAATGAGTGAAGGGAGCAGCAGCCCCCTTATATCTGTATTAAGCTCTGAGAAAGTCGCTAAAAACAGAGAAGATGTGTAACAGCACAAAAACTGCTCAAAACACCAAAGAACATCTACAATGGCTAACTTAAGTCGAATTTGCCTTTTTAAAGGTACATGTTCTGTGTATCTTCTTTATAAAATCAGAGATATGTAACATACATTTCTGTGGAAAGATTTTCTTGAAAATATTTTCTGATAATTTTAGCACTCTAGAAAATTAGTTTCATTTGCCATGGAAGTTTAGTTAAGTTGATGTGCTGGGGAAATGAAGAATTGCTGTGTAAATCTATGGATTTGTCTTTTCCTCTACGTTTACAGAAACATACCCTAAATCTGGATTCCAAATAAAGTACAATATCTAATGTATTACAAACTATATTTAACATTAAAGATATTTGATAATTTAATTATGAGCACATGCATATGTAAACATGTAATTTTATATTTTATAGGATAATTGACATGTTACAATAAGCTGTGATTTTCAGTCACATATTTCTTAATCTGAACCAAATCTATGATGAAAGCATTTGATAAATATTAATAAAAATCACCACTTTCAGAAAAATAAGTGTAGATATAACTATAACTAAAGGTTAATCAGAACTTATTTCTAAGTTTTTATTAAAAATAATTGATTTGAGTGTAAAAATGTTTATTCATTTTTATTCTGGGAAATATTATAGATCAGTACGCATTTCACATTGTTTTGCTTCTCTAAGCCTATGTAATTCTAATATAGACATTTTTCTCATTTGTTTTATGTTTGCTTTCCAAGGAATAATTAGAATAATTATGAACAAATCCACATAAAAAGGAGTTATCCTGTAATCTTGACATTTCCTTAGTCGTAATGGAAATTATAGATGAATAGACCACTAGTACTATTTCCATAATATCTGAAAAGTAACTTACTTTTTTGTAATTAATAACGAATCCACAATGTATTTTCTTGTTTTTGTTCTTTTTAGGCATTTTTCTGAGTCACCAACTTTATAACTCCCCATGAGTAATTTTCAGATTTTCTTAATAGAAACTTAAAGCTCATCCAACTCATCCCTTGAATTATCAGTTTTATTTCTTTTACTTCTAGCCCTCAGGTGTGATGATTAGGGAAATCTTGGTCATTTCATCTGCAAATTAACAATTGTGTAAAAACATTCTTCATGTTAACTATGTAGTTTATTGTTTCAGGGATTCAGTCTCATTAGTTGTTGCTCACACACTACATTTACATGCTGTTCCCAGCGAGCAGATGTACAGAATTAGAATTTCTGAAAAACATTCTGTTCAGATAGTTAAATTTAAAAAGGGATAGTGTATCTGGTCATTTGCACATAGTAACCATTTTAATTATTAAGGATTTGTTTAGCATTTAGATTGCTTCTCATTTTGTATGTGCGTGCACATGTGCGATTTTTAAAACTCAAATGCAACTCTTTTGGTTTCTAACATTTTTCCAGACTATACTGGAATAGTGTAACATGATTCACCACTATGCGTATTTCTCATATTTTGAAAGGCTGATTCTCTTATTGCTCCCACTTTTCTAGTCTCCTATTTCCCAGTATCCAGCCAAAGCTGCGTTTTTTGCACATCGATACAATTTTATTCATCTCAAATAAGTTGGGCTTTGAAAAAACAATCATATGTAATGAACATCTTCTACTTTAAGATACCTTTCTGAAAAAAAATAACTTTCTGAACATGTATTTGAATTAGTGATAAGTCGATTTTAAGGAATTTGAATGCAGGAAATGGCTTGAGATAATAGAAGTTTAAAGCGGCTCAAGATGACTACAGAATTAGGAAGCAGGTAGAGAGTACCTACTATGTGTAAGATGCTTTGTTTCTAAACCCAAATGGAGCAAAACCCACTCCATAACTCCTGACAGCTTCACTGGCTTTCGGTTCTGATTCCTAAATGCTAATCTGTGCCTTGGGTCCCTAGCCAGCATAGGACAAAGGTTGGAGGAGTGAATGATAGAGAAAAGGACACAAGCAAAGGATGAGTGAGTAGAAAATAAGATAGAACTGGCTGGAGATAAAAAATGATAATACCTTATATTGCTAAGGCATTTTAGACTTTACACAGCACACTTTGATATAAACTGTATTATTAAGTTACATGCTACAGATGAAGAAATTGAAGCTGCAAGTCACTCAGCTAGAAAATGGTAAAGACAAGTCTTTTCAAACTCCTAAGTCTAGTGTTCATTCTACTACAGACATTCTGGGAACAACAGGAGAATGGACAAAACAAACTCTGATAATATAATGGAATACCGACAGCAATAAAAAGGAACAAACATAAATACTAAAAACATTTTGTTAAGTGAAAGAGGCTTTACATGCACATTAAAAAAAACTTTATGTGAAGTTATAGAATAAGCAAAACTAATCAATGGGGTGAAGTCAGTGGGAACAAGTATACCGATGTCTGCAGGTTATTTTGAGATGCATCAAAAATACAAAATGGATAGAGAAATAGATATGTGATATAAAGCAAGTATTATAAACTGTTAATTGTGGAGTGTAGCTTATCAATATATGGGTATTCATGGTACAATTTTTGTAACCCTTTTATACAGACTGGAAAATGTTCACAATAAAAATGTTAGAAAAAACAGGTATTATTTTTAGTGTTTAAGAAAATATGAAAAAATTTTTTTAACTTTTCAAGAAGAAAAACATAATGGTAGCAGGGTCTGTGAAACATTGCCTGTGGATCTCTTTAAAAATGAGTTTCCAAGTTGGCTCTGAATTTGGCTCCACCTAAAGCCAAGGATAGTTTATATTTCAACATCCTTTCCATCCTTTTGAGTCCCTGATTCCTGTTTAATTTATTGTCATTTACAAAGCACTGGGACTTGAAAACTTTTAAATAATAAAACATAATGTACTAACTTTGTTTCATTTTTGACAGGGGTCCTAGATTGGTATATCAAGGGAATGCTAGAGGTGTTATATCTAGATTTTAACAAAACAACTGACAATATTTCATATTAACCTTGTGGACATGATGGAAGTATGCGAACAGGACAGTAATATAATTAAGTGTATTTGCCAAGTGATTTGCTGAATGTATAATAGTCCTGACTAATGCTTGATTTTCATCTTGGAGAAAAAGTATGTCTTCAGCTTTGTCTTATGCAATGTTTTCGTCAGTGAGCTCGATGAAAATATAGATGTTATCCTTAAACCATGTGCAGATGGCACAAATCCGGATGGGGTATAGAATATATTCATTGATAGAATAAGTTTCCAAAATAGTATCATTGAAAGGAAAAATGGGCTGAATTAACAAGAACCAAAAAAAAGATAACCTATATGAAACAGTATAAATTCTTATATTTAGTATCAGAAAAATGAACTATGTAAATTAAAACAGGATAAATATTGCAGTCAATTTTAAAATCAGTGTGGGGTTTTTGGTTGACTCTAAACCTAATTTGAAAGAGTAATGTTTGTCACCAAAAGTATTACACTAAGATGGCTATAGGCTTCAATATAAAAGCATAGGGTCTGGAATATAGGATTTGCTGATAAATCAGATAGGGAGTGTGAGAAGGAGAGTGAAGGATGACTCCAGTGTTATTGCCTGAGATTTTAAGAGTAGGGGGTGTCATTTACTGAGAGAACCGGATGGAACTGGAGGCCATCATCTTAAGTGTAACAGTTCAGAAACAGAAAGTCAAATACGAAATGTTCTCACTTGTAAGTGGGAGTTAAATAATGAGCACGCGTGGACACAGTGGAATAATAGACACCGGCTATTTGGAAGGGTGGGAGGGTCGCGGGGGGTGTGGGCTGCGAAATTACCTAATGGTACTGCATATGCTAATCAGAGGTTGGTTACACAAAAAGCCCAGACTTTACACAACACACCTGTGTATCAATTCTGCACATGTACCCTATAAATCTATACAAATAATTTAAAAATATATATACTGATTAAATCTTACCAAAAAAGAGAATAGCTGGAGGATGGAGGGAGATGAGAACCAAGAGTTTGGCTTTGGACATATTAAGTTTGAAGTACCGAGTAGAAGTGTTGAATAAACACCGAGATACCTACATCTGGAGTTCAGGGGAGACGTAAGGACTGAGAATCTTCAGTATTCTTCAGTGTGGTTCTGAACCAGGGTTGATTTTTTTTGTCCCCTCCCCCCACCCTCATGACATTTTCCAAGATCTGCAGACATTTTTGATTGTCAGTTGTGTGTATGTGGTTTGCTGGGGAGCGGGGTTGCTGCTGGCATCTAGTGGATGGAGGCCAAGAATTCTGGTAAACACTCTGCAATGCAATGCCTAGGGCAGCCCTTCACAACAAAGAATTATCTGGTTCAGAATGTCAATAGCACTGACTTAGGTATGTTTAAAGCAATCATTTTAGGAGAAGGTGTAGATAGAAAAGACAAGAGATTGGGACAGTGTGGAGGAACCAGTAAAGAGAAATAAACTTGAGAAGGTACAACCCAGTGAAGTAGGGGGAGAGCTGAAAGAATGGTGTTCTGGAAGCCACGTGAAAAAGCGTTAAGAGGAGGAGGAAGTGTTCAACTATGTCAAGCTGCTGGTAGATACAAGATGAAGGGCATTTGATTTGTCAGTGCAGCAGTCTTTGGTGACTTTGACAGAAGCTGTTTTGTTAGGTGGAGACAGTAGCCTGAATGGAGTGGTTTTAAGAGAGAATGAGAAAAAAGACAATGGAAACAAGTTTAAACCACTTTTGAGTTTTGCTAGGAAGAAGAGCAGCTAAAATGCTGATGGGAATTATGCAGTGGAGAGGGAAAAATTGATGATGCAGCAGAGAGCACAATTTTAGGAATGATAATCTTGATAAGGGATCTAGTGCACCTGAGGAGTGATTGGCTACAGATAGGGGCATTTATAATCAGACAGTCTAGGGGCACAGGTGCAGGCAGCATTGTAATACAGAAATGTTCTGATTGCTCCTGTTTTTTTCAGGAACTTATACCTAAAAGTTATCAGCTCAGAATGAGGAGGAGGGAAGGAGGTTTTGGAGATGAGAGAAATGAGGAAAAGTGAGGAACAGACAAACCCGTAGGAGATTAGGAGAGTGAATGGGATATTTAACAGGATTGACAGACAGCACCAAGAACCTACCTAGTTTAGTGGTTATGAATGTAAAGTCTGACCAGTGAGCAGCTCGTTCAGCTTCTCACACACAGATATGGACTTGGGTTCAACCAATACTGGAGTTTTATTAAGTGATTATGGACACGTGTATCCTTAACTCCTTGCTCCCCTCTCTCTGAAAACCGATAAACTCTCCAGGCCTCACTTTAAAGCCAGTGCCTGCACAGGTCACTGGCTTCCCTTCCAAGGAAATTGATTACGATTAATAATCGTGGAATCTAAGCCAGGAAGAAGGGAAGCAACGACATGGAAGTCAGGGACAGCTGTGAGATAGAATGAAAAGGTGGTAGAGTTGGGAGGTCCCAAGGGGTCAAGGAATTATTGGAATTAGAGTCAAAGGGAAAGATAGGAAGCATGAGTCTGAGGGTAGGGTGCTTGAAACTCAGATTCCAGAGGGAGTTCAGTCATTGTAATGGCCAGGTACAGGGTACGACCGTGGAATAGGTGAGTTAGAGTGGAAAATAAGAGCACTGACGGAAAAGAGGACAAGGAACTGAGAGTCCAGGGTATTGGAAGGATTATCAATTGAATATTGAAGTAATCAAGAATTATGGCCAGGTACAAAGGCTCACATCTGTAATCCTAGCACTCTGGGAGGCCAAGGTGAGAGAATCACTTGAGCTCAGGAGTTTGAGACCACCCGGAGCAGGAGCAAGACCTCATCTCTACTAAAAAAAAAAAAAAATAGAAAAATTTGTGGGACATCGTGGTGTGTGCCTGTAGTCCCAGCTACTCGGGAGGTTGAGACAGGAGATCACTGGAGCCCAGGAGTGCGTGGTTGCTGTGAGCCCTGATGATACCACTGCACTCTAGTCCAGGTGACAGAATAAGACTCTTGTCTCAAAAAAAAAAAAAAAAAGAATTATTGCAGTAGTAAGTAGCAATGAGCACACCTAGTGCCCAGACGTTGGTCTCTAATACCACTTCACACTGAAAGGAACCAGAACTCCTTGGAGACATGGCTGATTCCAGATAAAAATATCAATGTAAATTTATGAAGTTGATAACAGAACTGTGGTTTTGTAAGAGACTATCTCTATTTTTAGTACACACACTGAAATATTTAGGGATAAAGGGCCATAATGTATGTATGATTCAGGAAACAAATTATACGTGTGTGTGCGTGACAGAGGGCGAGAATACAAATAATAAAGCAAATAAGATAAAATGTTAATAGGTAAATCTAGAAAAAGGGCATAGGGTGTTCTTTGTACTATTTTTATTTTTGTTACTTTCTGTAAGTTTGAGATTATAGGGTTTTGTTGCCTCTTTTTTTTTTTTTTGTAAAGAGACAGGGTCTCACTATTTTGCCCTGGCTGGACTCAAACTCCTGGCTCAAGCAATCCTCCTGCCTCAGCCTTCCAAAGTGCTAGGATCTCATGCATGAGCCAATGTCTGACCAGAGACTGTAACTTTTAAATGCCCATTATAGTCAGATATATATTTAACATTTGATCCCAGAGTCTGCCATCCGCACTGATGCCATTGACTGTTGCCACTTTAATCTCCAAAGTGCTTTATTCAGGAGCCTTTTCCCACCCTCACCTTAGCACAGTGCCCATTGTTTGCTTTCTCTTAGGAGCTCAGAGCTGCTGTTAGTATCAGTTTACCACATTATAGATTAAATTGGATTTTGTGGGCTCTTCTGATCATCTAACCATTATTTTCTTAACATAGTATCCCAGGAAAATATGTTGTTTTTCATAGCACTGACTTAAATGACCCTTTTAGAACACAGCTTAATTGAAGTTCGTAATGATCTGTGTCTGTGAAGAAAGTCAAAATAAATTGGAGGCCGGGTGTGGTGACTCATGCCTTTAATCCCAACACTTTGGAAGGCTGAGGTGGGGGAATTGTGTAAGCCCAGGAGTTCAAGACCAGCCTGGGCAACATAGTGAGACCCTGGCTCTCCAAAAAAAAAGTTTAAAAAGCCAGTTGAGCCAGTTGTAATGGTATGCTCCTGTAGTCCCAGGTATTTAGGAGGCTAAAACAGGAGGATCTCTTGAGCCCAGGAGTTCAAGATTACAGTGAGCTGTGATCGCACCACTGGACTCCAGACTGGGAGACAGAGCAAAAACCCTGTCTCTGAATAGATTGATAGATAGATAGAGTTGTTAAACCCCAAGTCCAAAATTACGTTGACTTAATAACCACCATCATGGGTTACCACTTTAGCAAAGGATTATTTCTTTTAGTTTTAATTTTTAATGCTTTTGTACTCTGTTACTTGTAAGAATTGAAAATGTGGAAATTGAATTTAATTTTGAAAATTTATGTATATATTAAAGAAAAGTAGAAAAAAGTAGTATTTCTTTTCTCATACTTTATTTGGCTCACTTTAAAAATTGAAAGATGCTCTTAGTTTTGAGTCTCCTAATAGACCAGTTTTTCTTACTGTTTAAAATAAGAATCCACATGCATGGAGTGAGTCTTCTGTCAGGTTTGAATCAGCCTACTTGTGCTAACTCAGACTGGGGGACTGGGAGGTTTCATGATGACTCAGTGGGCAATTAAATGCTTAGGAATTCATGGTTTATTGGGAGGCTTTCACACGCCAACAATCATGCCAGTACATTCAGCACACACAGGTGGTGATAAGGTGGCGGGGGGAGGAACCACAGTGCGTAGCTGGGAAGCCCAGCTCACTGACTGATAGATGGCAGGTCCAGGTTCTCTCAGAACACTGGCCAACAGGGGTTGCTGCTCTTTTCTCAGGAAGGCTTCCAAAAACCCCAGCCTGTGGAAAACAGGCCTCAGGGTTCTCAGGGACAGAGTTTCTGCAGGTGTCTTGGCCATGGTCAGTTTCTTTGTAGTTTTTATGGCCCTCCGTAACCAGGAGTGTCCATAGCCATTATCTTTAGCTGCCTTTGGCTTCATTTTCTTGTGAGGTCTCAGGGGCGCCTGGCCACAGCAGGTGTGATATTATCACCTCTGTCCGCTATATATGTGCTTGATCACTCCAAGGGTCAGCAAATTCACTTGCTGGGGACTGAGTCACTTGTCATAAGTAACTCCATGCTGAGACATTAAGTAAGGATCACAAAACAGTATTATATATCTGAGTTACATCTTGTTTTCTGTGTCCAGATCACATTTAATTTACCTTTAAATAATAATTACTATAGAGAATTAGATTAAAATCTGGTCAATATGAGAATGGTTGATACGTATACATTTTTCCTTAAATCTGAACTGTGACAGTTACAGATTAGTGCAATAAAGCATTCCATGTCCTTTTCCCTAAAACATGTTCATTTAGAAGTAAATTAAAGATCAGGAGTAGAAGGCTTTTAGTAATACATCTGTTGATCATCTATATACAGTATAATTTGGAGCAACTTTTTTTTTAATCTATCAAAAACAAGAGTAATACCCTCTTTGTAACACCCATTTCATTGGAGTATTAGGATGGCTGTCAAATATACATAGAATTTAGGTTTATTTTTATTTCTTTCTCCTTCCCTTTCCTCTCTCCTTCTTTTCTTCCTTATTTTGAGGTCTTATTGATATTTCTGAGTTTTTGAATGGGAAGAAACCTGATGGGCAGTTGCCAGAGGATATTCCTTAGAATTACTATGCTAATGTATAAAAATAACACACATCCATAAGCTACGAAGTATTAACAGAGATGTTCTTCCTATGTGAAATGAGTAGGGCTTCCACATCCGTGCTGTTATCTCTACAGAGATTCCTGGCTATGGCTAAAGTCCAGAACTGTAACTTAACCTGAGTATTTCCAGTTAACATTCTCTTTGTCAAAGGAGACTGAACTTTTCCCAGTTATAAACATACATATATATATATATGAATTATCATTTTAATAATTTTTTTGTGTTGAATTCTTACAGCTTTCCACACAAGGAGATGCAAGTCAGGTGATTGGGCCTCTTACTGAAGGACAGAGAAGAAATGTGGCAGTAGTGAATTCACTGTGTAAGTTCCACCAATCAGTAACAAAGGTAACTTTTATTTTTATTTTAATTACTTTTTCTTTTACTTATTTTAGATTCTTCTTTCTTCTTGCCTCAAATTCAGATAATTGACAAATTACTATTTAGTTTTTTGGAAAAGAATACAATGAAAATGTGATGATTGTAAAATAAGCTAAAGAGTTAAATCTTTTTAAACAGTCTTTGATCCTGGCTTATTATCTGTGTGACTTAAAATACATGAAATGTAGATCCTCAACTTAATCAAGTTTATTGAGCAAATTATTTGAGGGTAAATCATACATGTTTCATGCTTATTAAAAAGCATAATTTGAGATAGTGTGGGCGGTGGTAAATTATAGCAAAGCTAGTGACAAAATAAGAACCCTTAAGCCCAGCATGTCAAGAAGGTTCTATCTTTTCACAAAAAAGGCAGGGAGGAGGTATATTAAGAACTGAATTTTTATGATATAATCACTGATGACTAGTGAATGCCAGTAGACAATATGTATTTTTTCTCTTTGCTATTAGTATTTTTTTCTCCTAAAGTGTTTAAAAGAAATGGCTGAACCTTAACTTGTTTGCCTCCATATATTACGTATAAAGTAAACTGTATTCTTAATCACTAGGAAAGCAACACTTTCAACTCCATCTATAACTTTTGAGTAGCTTGTTTAATTATTCTCTCTATATCATTTTCAAAATATTTAGTAAGTAGGAAGATAAGAATTTAAAAGACCTGAAAGAAGCTAAGGGTTAGATGATGATCTTCAAAACTTGACTTCTAATATGAGCTTTAATATACTAGATTGTATTTTTGAATAATTGTAAATGACTATTATTCATTTATTTAAAATTTTTAAACAATTCCTATTATCAATTAGGGGTTTCTAAAAATGTATATTTCACAAACTAAACAAATTATATTGTAAAGAGTTCTTAACAGATGAATCTCAGAAAGGTAAAATTATCAAAAACACTAAATGGTGTATTTCCCATTTCCTTTAATCATAGCTCTAAAACATCACAAGCAATGAAAGGTTGTATTCTATTTAGCCCAATTTGAATGTCTTTATTGATATTTTCAAAATTTGCATGATGTTTGTATTGATTTGTAAAAGTGGAAATGCTGACATATGTATTTTAAAGATGTTTAAAATTAGAGTCAGCCTAAGGAAAAGTGAATTTTTTAAAAGAAATGAGTAAATGTGGTTTTATACTGACCTTTTAAAGTTAAAACTTTATAATTGCGACCTGTGTAAAAGAAATAAAGGAAACCTAGCTCTTAGTATTCTTAACATTTGAAGTATGTATTTGCTTGATACATGAAAGTATTTTCCAACCTATCTTAATAAGTACTAATGAGTTTTTAAATCATGTATAAGACATTACTATAATGATAGTAGTTTATGTATAGCTTGTGAAAATAGCTTAACATGTTATGATCAAAATTAGTATTTACAAAAATAAACTTAAGCAAAACCCTAACTGGATCAAAACCTTATTCTAGGTAGTTTCCAGTCAGAGCTCATTCCCACCAGCAGCTGAGCAAACTATAATTTCAGCCCTAAAGGTAAAAGAATTTAATTTAATCTTTGACTCTGTAGATCAAAGTGGTTTCAGAGTTATTTGTTTGGCTGAGTGGTATATGTCATGTTTTAAAAATGATTCAGAATCCTCTATATATACAAAAGTAGCATGTTGGTAATTATCCTAAAGAGAGAAGATACAAGTGTGTTTGTATTTTCTAGAATTTAAAAATAGTCCCTTTTTGTGTCTACAGATTGTGTTCTGCTTATGATAATTGTAAACACAGAAGCAAGAGTCTCAGAAGCATAGAAGTCTTAGAAGCTTAGAAGCACTGTGTCTAAGGGCAGTATACCCAGCATTATCCCAGTAAAGCAATGGTTCTTCACTAGAGTGATTTTTGTCACCTAGGGGACATTTGACAATATCTGGAGGCATTTTGGATTGTCATGACTGGGGAAGGGGGGTTGCTAGTCGTATCTAGTCAATGGTGGCCAAGGATGCTGCTAAACTTCCTGCAATGCACAGAACAGTCCCCACGTACCTCCCACAAGGAATTATCCAGCTCAAAATGTCAGTAATGCAAAGGTTGAGGAAGCTTACTTTAAACTGTGGTGCAAAACCAGGGTATATTCTCTTTTTCTTACGTACTAACATAAACATACCCCTTTTCTAACATTCAAGGAATTTGATCAAAAAATAATGGCATGGGAGGAGGAGGGGCAACATACATAACCTAAACATCTGTACCCCCATAATATGCTAAAATAAAAAAAAAAAAAGCAAAAATAATGACATGAGATTAACAGCCATGTGGAGTTGACAGTAAGTAACTCTAAAAAACAAGCAAATCATTCATTCTTATAACAGTAGTAGATATGCTTTATAGAGCGCCTGCTACTTGCTAGGCACATGCAGAGGCACACTTTGAAATGTTACAGCAAAACCCTTCGAGTCATGTATTATTACTCCCATTTTATACATCTTAGAAATAATAATGCTGAAGGTCATGTAGTTGGTAAACCCAGACTTCATCACCTCATAAGAGTCACGTCCATTGTATCTTGCCACGGTTATGCATTCATTACTTCATTTACTAAATATTTATTTAGTACTTAGTAAGTAAGTAAGGCCATATAACATAGACTCTGGAGCCAAACTACCTGTATATGAATCCCATCTCAGCTATTTAACCGCCTATATGACCTCAAACAAGTTCATAAGCTTTCTGTTGCCCTTCTTTCTGCATCTATAAAATGGTGTGGTAAACCTAAAAAAAGGTTATAAATTTCAATTATAGGTTAGATTTAGATCACTAAGGGAGAGTTATTAAAAAAAAAAAAAGCGAGATGAAGGTCCACAAGTAAACCCCAAGGAGAAACACTTATATTTAGAGAGTAAAGGTGATACAAGAAAAAATAGAGAAGGAAGAAAATTGGGAGAGTGCAATGTCACAAATCCTAAAGGAGAGGGGAGGGAACTTCTGAAGTCAAATGCTGTCCGTAGGTTACATGGATGAGGATTTAACAGGCATCAGACTGTAAGGACACTAAATTCATGTGTGGATTTGATTCGTTGAGGGTAGGAGGAGGCAGTCCGTTTTCCCACAGCGTAGTGAAAGTACACTTGCATGTTTTCTCTGTACTCTTTTCTTTTCCCCAGTGGGCTCATCACATTGTGATTAACTGTTGTGAAAGCTACCATAACAAAATAATTATCTTTAGTAAGAGTTATCAAATTTATTGATGATCAGAAAAATAACATGAAATCAGGTCAATGTAACAAACCTAAGAGTCTTAATATTCTTGATTCCAGGAAGGGAACAGATAGTTTTCTATAATTCTACATTTTCTTCTTCTCTTTTAGCAGGAGCTGTCAAACATTTGTTGACCACTACCCAAAATAAATACATTTTGCTTTGTGATTCCATACATAATACATTATCATTTATAAATACATATTTAAACAAATATATAGAATGTGCATCTGTATACATTTCTATAATTGATACAAAAGTTTCACAAAATAATACTTATCCTTATTTTGTCTGTGTACTCTAATATTTTCTATGCTATTACTTTTAAAAAAATTCTGATAGTGACCCACTAAATTGAATTTTTAACCCCCAGTAGTCAGAACCCATAGTTTGAGAAAGTTGATTCTGTAGTGTAAGACAGAGTGCCATAATTTCGATAATAAAAATCACTTGAAAAAGTTAAAAATTCCTCAGAGACTATAATTCGGTATGGGGTAGATTCTCTGAATCTGTATTTTTTAACACACAACAACATTTATTCTTAATATTAATCACTTTGGGCTGGGAGTTGGAGCCAGTGCAGGGAAAATTGCCCTGATCTTAGGCTACAACCTTCGCTCTGAGGTTTGCTCACCAGGACCAGTGCCATATGTAAGTGGGTGCTGTGGGTTGCTGAGGCATCACCAGTTTTGCCCTTGAGAATTGGGTAGGAGAAGATTAGCAGTAAGATCAAGGGCCTTCTGCAGTGGTCTTGTCAGTTGGTGACTTAATTTCTCATGTTAACATACTCAATGAAAGTTTTGACTTTGCTTTCTAGTTGTCTTTGGGGGAGAGGGTTACAGATGGGGTCTTGCTCTGTTGCCCAGGCAGGTCTCAATCTCCTGACTCAAGTGATCTTCCCATCTCAGCCTCCCAAAGTGCTGGGATTATAGGCGTGAACCACTGCGCTTGGCCATCTAGTTAAATCTTATAAAAAGCCATTATGACTTAGTAAAAAACAAATAAAACCCTCTGATTTAAAGGAAAACTCGAGTTTCATAAAATGGTAGGAAATTTATCAAATCACTTTGAATTAGAAATAGAATGTTATGATGCATAAATGACTATAGCTGAAGATGAAAAGTCTATGATTTTATTTGATAGAGAAAATATTAAATGTACTGTTTTACTCACTAAAAAATATAGATATAGACATATAGTCTTTCCTTCTCTACCTTGTTGAGCTTTTATCCAAAATTAAATGTTATTTGAGGCTTGAGGTTCATCGTTGCATTTTCTTTTTTTATTCATTCAAAGACATGGAGTGTCTACCGTAAGCCAGGTATTCTTGGTATTCAGTGAAAGACACAGATACAGTTCTTGCCCTGGTAGACCTTTTATTGTAGTGAGGAGCCCAGTGGTGACAAGTGCTATGATGGAAAATAGAGCACAGTAAGGGACAGACAGAGAATGAGGGTGGAAGGAAAGTGCTATTTTATGTAGGCCTCGCCAGTCAAGAGACATTTGAGCACAAGCTGGAGGAAGTGAAGGAGTGAGCCAAACAGCACCTGGGGCAAGTGTTCTAGGCATGAGAATAGAGACCTGAACTGGACACTCTTATACTGTTCACAGAACAGCCAGGAAGCCAGAGTGGCTGGAGCAGAGTGAGTGAGAGCAGAGGAGCAGGCAGTGAGGTTGGAGAAGGGGCAGAGCAGGAGTCGGGTGGAGAACAGAACACACAGAGCCTCCGTCGTTGCATATTCTAAGCATTGTGTAATATGTAATGAATGGCACAATAAATATTGAGTATACATTTAGAGTCATTTCATTATAACCACCATGGCCATAAGGTGCGTTTAAACACCTTGGCCCAATAATTCTGATCCATTTTTTACTGAGATTGTCTTGTGTGGATAGTGATTACATTGCCAGATTTATATACGGCAATGCTTCATTTTTCCCTTTTTGTGTGGGTTTGATGTTCTATATAAAGGAATATTCCAGATTGCTGAGGCTCCAATATTTTTGTAATTTTAGCTATTTTAGGTAAATCTTTTTAAAATGTAGAAATACTTTCCTGCTTTGTAAAGAGCATATGAAATATAATCTCCTTTCTCAGTTTCCTTTGGTAGTTGTTAATTTCTACCCATCCTGAAATGAAGACATTCCTCAAGATGCTCTCTTCTCCTCCTATTTCATGTTTTCCCTAAGTGGTAAAATTCACCCAGCTATAAAGTTTTCTATATAAACCATCATATCTTAATCAAAGAAGAGAGTTTTCTTTCTTCCTTTCTGATCTGTATGCCTGTTTTTCCATGCCTTATTTCACTGGCCAAGCCCTCAAATACAGTGTTGAATAGAACTAGTGAGAGTGGACCTCATTTACTTGTCCCTGACCTGTAGGAAAGTATTCAATATTTTACTATTTTAAGTATAATATTAGCTATAGGTTATTGATATAATGATGTTAACTGTAGGCTTTTTTCAGATGGCCTTTATCAGATTAAATAAATGTCCTTCTATTCCTAGTTTTCTGGTACTTTTTTTTATTATAAATGTTATTAAGTTTCATCAAATAGCTTTTTCTGCATCTATTGAAATAGTCATGGTTGTACTCTTTTTTCTGTTAATAAAGTACATTACAATTTATTTTCAAATATCAAACCAACCATAGTCATGATTTATTATTCTTTTTATGTGATTTACTTAATTTTTGTTAAGTACGCTAGTGTCTATATTCTTACGGAATATTGGTATATAGTTTTCTTTTCCTTTGTTGTCTTTATCTGGTTTGGTGGCAAGTTAATACTGGCCTTTCTAAATGAATTTGGAAATGTTTCCTCCTCTTCTATTTTCTGGAAGAGTTTATGTAGAATTTATATTGTTCCTTCCTGAAATGTTTAGTAGAATTCACTAGTGAAACTGTGTATGCCTGTAGTTTGCTTTATAGGAAGGCTTATAACTACAAATTTAATTTATTTAATAGATAAAGGGCTATTTGGGTTATCTTTTCTTCTTGAATGAGCTTTGGTACTCTGTCTTTCAAGGTAATTGTCTATCCATCTAAATTCTCCAATTTATTGGATATAACATACATAATATTTATTACTATCCTTTTGTGTGTTTTGTTTGTTTGTGTAGAGACAGGATGTCACTTTGTTGCCCAGGCTGGAGTATAATGGCTATTCACTGGTGTAATCATAGTTCACTGCAGCCTCTAACTCCAGGGCTCAAGCGATCCTCTCACCTCAGCCTCCTGAGTAGCTGGGACTAAAGACACGAACCACTCTCCCAGGCTCACTTCCTATCTTTTGATACCTTTAGGACCTATAATGATAACCTCTTTTTCATTTTTGATATTGTCGATTTGTGTTCTCATTCTCTTTTTTCTTTTTTTTTTTTTTTTTTTTTTTAGACAGATTATCACTATATTGCCTGGAGGGAGTGCTGTGGCATCAGCCTAGCTCACAGCAACCTCAAACTCCTGGACTCAAGCAATCCTACTGTCTCAGCCTCCCAAGTAGCTGGGACTACAGGCATGTGCCACCATGCCCGGCTAATTTTTTCTATACATATTTTTAGCTGTCCAATTAATT
>CAUYSK010072507.1:0-30646 GCA_963575035.1 Avahi laniger | reverse complement strand
TGCGCATGCGAGTGATCTAGGTTGCACACTCCTTTATGAGACTCTAATGCCTGATGATCTGAGGTGGAGCTGAGGCGGTGATGCTAGCGCTGGGGAGAAGCTGCAACTACAAATTGTCATTAGCAGAGAGATTCGACTGCATAATAATGTAATGCGCTTGAATCATCCCAAAACACTGGTCTGTGGAAAAATTGTCTTCCATGAAATTAGTCCCTGGTGCCGCAGCAGATAACTAATATATACACGCACGCACGCATACACACTGGGGACTGCTGCCCTAAGGCAACCCCAGTGAGCCGTGTCCTGGATAGTCCTGTGACTTGTTCTTTTTCTTTTTCTTCTTTCTTTTTTTAAAATCTAGAGACAGGGTCTCGCTCTTGCTCACGCTAGTCTCGAACTTCTAAACTCAAGCAATCTTCCCACCTCGGCCTCCCAGAGTGCTAGGATTACAGGCGTGAGTCACCGCGCCTGGCCCCCTGTGACCTGTTCTAACAGAACATGACAAAGGTGATGGATGGCACTCCTGGGATTATGTGACATAATCACCTTGACCAGGTACAGTGCTACTTTGTCAACTGCCCCCTGGAGACAGCCAGAGGGCCAGGGCTGCAGGTGGTTTCCAGGACCTGAGGGTGGTCTCCAGCTGACAGCCATAAAGACACTGGGCCCTCAGACAAACAGCTGCAGGGAATCATGTCTGCCCACAACCCGAATGAGCTGCGAAGTGGATTCTTCCCTCGTTGAGCCTCCAGATGAGAACGAAGCCCAGCTGACACCTTGGCTGCAACCTTGTGAGATGTTGAGCAGAGGACTCAGCAGAGCCCTGTCCAGCTTGCTCACCCACGGAGACCAGGGAGTAATCAACCGGTGGTCTCTGCACCGCAGCAGATGACTAATACACACACACACATACACACACAACCAGGAGGTGGTGGACGGCTTTACACTTACAATGCGATCCTTACCTGGGCTCTCTCCCAACTGCCAGGGAAGTTGCTAAGTTCACGAACTGCTTGAAGCAAGGGACGTCATGGAGTGAGAGATGACGGAGGCCGCTCGGGGGTGGGGGTGCAAGGGCAGAGCAAAGCGACAGGCAGTAGGCACAGGGAATTCACCGGAAACGAGGAGGCTTTGACGGTCTCAGCACAAGGACTGGCTCTGAGCACCAGGCGAGTGCATCGTACGAGATGGGTGGGACCTGGTCCGTGCCCCTGAGGCCACTGCGGACACAGGTGTGCACAACCCAGGTGGAGGTGGGGTGCTGCGTGCAGTGTGTACTGTGTTGAGGGAGCGGCCCAGTCACCTCAGTCAAGGGAGCCTTTCCAGGGACTGGCCTAGTAAGCTTTAGTGCTATGTAAAACCATGAGGAAGGGAGACGCCACCCAAAGGGGCTGCCTGCTGGAGCAGAAACAGAGGTAGAGGGTTTCATGAAACATCTGGGCCTTGGAGAAGCCTGGCGATACTTTAATAAGATAGAAAAGCAAAGATATGACATCCACAATGTACCAGGAGCTATGCTGGTACCTTATCTTATTTAATTCTCATGATAACCCTGTAAGGGGGTGTTCTTCCCGTTTTACAGACAAGGACACTGAGGCTCAGGTGCTAGAAGACTTGGTTAGCGTCTCAGTTTGCACATCAAGCCCCTGTTCCTGCCCTGCCCCCTTTGCAGATCAGCAGAGACGCCCGCCTGTCCTGCCTGCTCACCTTCCTTGCGACTAAGCCACCACCGGCCAAAGGTAGGCCGCACTCTGCTGGACTGTAGCACACCTGTCTGTGGAGGGATCAGGCTAGAGGCTAGAGTAGATTCTGGAAAAAAGAAGCCCCAGAGCTGGAAAATGCTGGAATGTGGGAAGAGTAACTGAGCCTGGCTTCAACACTGCTGGCCCCACCTCCCTCCCACTGGGCCTCCTTCCCTGGAGCCGGGTGTCTGCGTGACTGTCTCCCGTCCAGGTGGTGAGCCCTCCCACCTCGCGTCCACCCTGACTGCCGTGCCCACACCTCTTTACATCTCATCCCCTCTCTCTGAGATCTCCAGTCTCTGCATCAATCTGTTATGCTGTGCACCTGGCTGAGGTCAGCTTGAAGGACAAGGGGAGATGGACCTGATCCGTTCCCGGTATCTCACATGGAAACGGCGACTCTCACAATCCTTCCCTCGCTGGGGTCCTGTCGACCTGGCCCCACCGCTCAGCAGGGACACTTCTTGTTTGGTGAGCTCAGTGGTTATTCCAGATGGGGAGACTAATTTGTTTGCCCAGATGGATGTCACTACTGTACTAGGAAAAGGTGCCTGTGCCCCATCTCCTCTGCCAGCTGCGACTGCGAGTGCCTTGAACTAGCGACACTTGGCACATGCGGGGCACACGCAGTGCCAGGGTGGAGATAGGTCGTCACTAGTTACCAACAAATGGGGAGCTGGGAGGACTTCGCAGACAGAAACTTGAGTGAGGTCTTGAACACAGGGCGAGACTCAACACTAAGGAGGAGGAGAAGAAGGGGCATTTGTGGCGGGGGATCGGCGTGAGCAAAAGTGTGGAGACAGGTGTGGCACACCTGTGACATGCCTCGGGACTCGTGGGGTGACAGGCCTGGTTCTAGGGGCTCGGCACGGGGAAGGGCAGCAGGCTGTCCCGGAGAAGAGGTGGCAGCAGATAGTTACGGTGCCAAGCTCTGGGGCCCAGACTCGCGGGTCATGAGAACTGGAAGTAAATGAACCTGTCTCCCCCCCACCCCCCGCCACCCTGCAGCAACGACGTCACAGAAAACCTGCCTCCTGCGTCACAATTCGGAGCCCCTGTCTGAGCTCAAGACAATCAGGGATTTTTAAACCATCAGAATATCTGTGGAGCTTTTAATTTCTTCTTTTTTTTTCTTTTTGGTAGAAATGGGGTCTCACTCTTGCTCAGGCTGGTCTCGAACCCCTGAACTCAAGTGATCTTCCTGCCTCGACCTCCCAGAGTGCTAGGATTACAGGCGTGAGCCACCCTGCCCAGCCACATAGAGCTTTTAAAACAGACCCCTGCTTGGGCCCCCTGGCGGTTCTGGTTCAGTGAGCCCAGGATGGGCTTGACATCGGAATTTCTCCAAGCAGTTCAGATGATTTTTCTCTGCCCTCAGTGACAACCTCACACCAGAGTGGTTTCTTCTTGAGGGTAGGGATGCCCGGCAGGGAACAGCGTGGATGGATGGATAGATCACAGACCAGTTTGGGCTAGAGGAAGGAGAGTTCAGGGATTTGGGGTTTAGGCCTCAGAAATGCGTCATTTTCTCCTGTGAAAGTTTTATTCTCCCTTGGTAGGAAAATTTGAAAGCACTTCCATTTTTCAGTGACACGGTTGCTCTGCATCAGCCCAAACTGTATAATAAACAAATGAAACGTGTGGACACATACTGGCTTTTCTCAAGTTAATTCCACATGCCATTTCCAGCCAAGAGAGAGCACTTGAGTCTAGCGGAGGGAGACCGGGGGTTTGAGAGCCAGGACCCGAGAGCCGATGGGCCCCTAGTCACTGGGTAAAGAAGCCCAGGGTGGGACGCCCGACCCCAGGTCACATGATTGTTCATGGTGAAGGCAGGTCTAGGACACAGGCCTTGGACTTCTGAGCAGGATTTCAGTAAAAGCTGAGTGACCTACCCAGGGCTACGTAGCCAGTAAACGGCAGGGGTGGGATGGGGACTCAGGCCTGTCTGACGCCAGGGTGCACACAAGGGCCTCTGCCGCGGAGGCGTTTCTGTTCTGAGTGACAGCCAGCACCCACCCAGTAAGGACAGTGAGCAGGAAGGGTGGACAAAGTGGCCCGACGGGGTCCCCTGCTTCCTCCATCAGCACACTTGTTAGCTGTTGGGGACAGTCTATTTTCCTGTCAGTCTCCTCCATAGCCTGGCAACAGTCCCTTGATCATCTCGGTGTCTGCAGCACGCAGATGGGGCCACGCTCCCAGAAAGCATGATGCAGGATTTCTGAATTCGTTAATTCACTGGGCAGGTATTAGTGAGTACCCACTACGTGCCATGCACCTGGCTGGGTGCTGACACCCAGAGGTGAATCTCAACAGAGCAGCGTGGCCAACTCTAGAGAGCTACGGTCCAGTGGAAGGTAAAGAAACAAGTCAACAAGTGACTACATATAGAATGACAGCGTATGGCAAGTGCCAGGGGAAAGGAACAGGGCACAGGAAGGACAGCCAGGGTGGTGTGAAGGGGGCTGGAGGGGAGGCCTTCCTAAGGAGGTGACATGCAAGTTGAGGCCAGAAGGAAGAGGAGGAGGAGGAGGAGGAGGCATACGATGTTCCATGCAGAAGGAACAGCATGTGTGCAGACCCTGAGGCAGGGCAAGGCTTGGTCCGCTCAGGGGACTCCAGGCCAGTGGGACTGGAGCGAGTGACATGAGATGAGGTCAGAGGCAGGGCCAGACCATGCAGGGCCTCCCTCCCCAGGCGAATGACTTTAGGGTTGGTTCTAAAAGTCAGGGACTCCATGGAAGATCAAGGAGCGGCGTGGCCCAGGCTGCTTTTCTGGGTGGGAGGGGGACAAGAAGCGAGCAGGACACCAGCGAGGTCACTGTGGAGGTCACGTGTGTGAGAAGAGAGTGTCCTGGGCAGGGTGGGCATGAAGCTGTGCTCCCCTGGGGAGGCAGAGTCAGGGGGCAGCTGACGGGCTCGCCGTCGGGGGAGGGGAGACGACACCCGCGGAGGCTTTGACTGAACACTGGTAGACTGAGCTGCCGCTTACAGACAAGCAGAAAACAGGAAAAGGAGCCAGTTTGCTGGGTTCAAAGTCACAAGTTGGTGACATTAAACTTGAGATGCTTATGAAACATCCAAGTGGAGACGTCAACTGTGTAGTTGCTTAATCCAGTGTGGAGCTCAGGGGAGAGCTGTGGGAGGGAGGGCTGTGTCTAGGAGCGTTGGGCTTGTAGGTGGCACTTAGAGCCAGGAGGCTAGAGGAGAAAGGGCCTGGGGAGTTGAGTAGAGGAGAGAAGCTGGGATGGAGGGGCAGGGAGCAGCAAAACGTCAGGAGAGGGCGAGGCCACAGGGAAGAGTACTTCTTAAGGGCGTGAGTGATCAGCTGGGTCAGCTGCTGTGGAGCAGTCTCATGAAAGAACTGCAAGTGTCCATTAGATTTAGCAATGTGAAGGTCACCGGTGACCTTGACAGATTCACTGACTCAGTGAATAACTCAAAATATGTATAAAGAGGAGACAATAATAAGAGCGGGTTGCGGAGTCAGGGAAGGCTTCCTGAGGGAGGTGGCATTTCAGCAGAGCCTTGAAGGCTGAGTCCTGAGAGATCTAAATGCTGCTTGCAAGGGCCTCCCTGGGGAAAGCACAGAGTACCATTAACTGACGCCCTTTGCCTGAGGAGCATTATCTCTACCTCAAAAGAGGGAGAGGGCAGAGGGACTGGCTCCCTCCTCAGCAGCAGTGAGGCCAGGAGGCTGTTCCCAGTGACAGTATCCACTCACATCGCCCAGGACTCAGGTGCTTGTCTACTTTCCTCCTCACAGAGGAGTCTTGGGAGATGCAGATTCCAAACCCACGGCTTCAGAGCAAAAGGCTCTTAGATAGCACCTGGAGCAGCCAGCTCATCCTACATCTGGAAAATCTGAGACCTAGAGAGGGGCAGGGCTTGCCCGAGGTCACCTAGCACTTTAGTGGTAGCGGCCAAGTGATTGCCAGTGATATTCATGGAGAATGACTTGGCCTCCTGGGGAAAATCTGACTCTTTAGCCTGGTGTTCAAGGTCTTTTGTGACTCAGCAGGAGCCCACTCTGCAAGTTCTCCTCCTAGTATCCTTCCCTCACCCCCTTGAGACCCAGCCTCCTGAATCCTTAGCACACACAACCCACAGTCTTCATGACAACCCTTTGAAGTAGGTGTTATTATTCCCATTTTACAGGTGAGGAAACTAAGGCTTAGAGAGGCTTGATAACTTGTCCAAGGCTACACAGCCCGTACAGCACACAGCTGAGCCTGGACATCATGTTTGGAGCATCTCCGGAGTTCATTGTCCTTCCCCTGCCTTGCTGCATCCCCAGAAAGAGCCCCTCCTCTGGGATACAATCCCCGAACTCCCTGGCCTTGGGCTATCCTGGGGTCAGGTCATGTGCTATGACTCCAGATCACCTGTTCAGTCCACTAAAAAGTCCACTGGATGAGAGTAAATAACTAGTGCTACTGAATGACCCAGAATCCAGCAGCCCTTGACACTGTCCATAAAGGCCCCACAGCCCCACCACTCCTGGGGCCTGCAGTTGCCACCCAGGCTCTGCGGCAGGAGCAGGGCATTGACAGAATCTGCCCTCCCCTCTCCCTGCCCCAGCCCACCTAACCAAACACCCTGCCCCTCACCTGGAGACCACCAGCGGCAGGATGAGCATCTTCAGCATCCTCATCAGGAGCTCTCCAGGGAACTGGAAGTAACTAATTTCCTGAAAATACACAAGAGCTGGGTTCTAGCAGGTGACGTACACTTCATAGTTGCTTAAGTCCTTACCACCTTCAAAGCCCTCTCTCATCTGCGCTCTCCTGTGCAGCCTATAGCGGCAGGATTCACGCAGAAAGAACCGGCCTTGGGACCAGACAGACCTGGGTTCCAACCCTGGCAACTCCCACCCCGCCAAAACCGGCTGTGTGGCCCAAAGCATCTTCTGTGACCGCTCTGAGTTTTTCTCTTCTGTAACACAAGGATGATAACTACAGCAGTCACCCTTTATTCTTAGGGGACACATTCCAAGACCCCCAGTGGATGCTTGAAACTGCGGATAGTCTATGTTTTTTTCCTATAAATACATATCTATGATAAAGTTTAATTTATAACTTATAAGAGATTAACAATAACTAATACTAAAATAGAACAATTAGAACAATATACTATAATAAAAGTTATGTGAATGTGGTCTCTCTCTCTCTCAAAATATCTTACTGTACTTTGCTCACCCATTTTTGGACCAACCTTGACCACAGGTAACTGAAACCATGGAAAGTGAAACTGTGGATAAGGGGGACGACTGTGCCCCACAGCGTCATTGAGTGAGAACTCCCTGGATGAGCTTGAGTGAGAGCACGCACACTAGCACTTAGCGTGTGCCTGGCTGGGAGGAGATGCTGGGTGATCCCAGTAAATACCAGCGCAGTAAATACCTGCGTCTGCACCGTTCACCAGCCTACCCGTGGTAGGAAATCTGTCTCATGCAGCAGGTGGTAAGTGGCGGGAGGACAGGGCTGCGTGTTGTCCACACCGTGGACATTCGTACAACCCACACTGTGCCAGGCATTCTTCTGGGTACCCCCAAATGAATGAGCATGGCTCGTGCCCCAGAAGTTCCCAGCCTGGTTAATGAAGAGGCTGGCCCATAAGCAGCCCACAGCCTTGCCGCGCATCAGTTTCTCCATTTGTTTGGGTCCATTCTCTGGTGCTTCTCCCCTAAATGTCAAAAAAGGGAGGATTGCATTGGATCAGGGCGACACCCCTCAGTATCAAGATCCCCTATTGGGCTGAATTCTATGTCAGCCCCTTCATGGGCGGCTGGCTGCAGCCCATCCATGGATCTTTGGGGCACCGCATCCTGGCCTGCTCAGCTGTCTCCCCAAGAACAAGGCCACGTGACCGGCACCTGCCCACTGAAGCCCAAGAGACCCATAAGCCCAGTTAAACTGGATCTTCAGATAACAAATAATTCATTACTTATACTCAAAAAATGATTTGTTGTTTATCTGAATGTCTAGTTTAACCGAGTGTGCTGTTTTTAAATTTCTAAATTTAATTTACTTTTGCTATTTCTGGCAACCCTAGCTTGGGGCCACTTTCTTCAGAGGGTGAGGCAGATAAATGGACTTTCAAACACCACCACATTACATTTTTGTTCTCGCAACTTTTTTTTTTTTAACCAAAGCCAAACATACTTGGCTAATGATCTAATGCTTTGAAAAGCCCCAAACTGCAGAACGTTGGCCCTGTGACAGGGTCACAGAGATCCTCTACTCCAGGCCACTCATTTCATAGAGGAGGAAGCTGAACTGGGAGAGGGGGTGGCTCGCCCACCGAATGTCAGCCACAGCGCTGCCTAGGAGTTCCATTCTGCTACCATTCCCAACCAGAAAATCTGCTTTTTAAAGAAATGTACCCATCCTGACCATATTTTTAATTAACTTTAAACCATGTATATATTCTTTAAGTTAAAAAGTGCTCAATGATAAAAATGTAGCTCCTTCCTCACCTTTGTCTATTCCTACCTCCCAACTTCCCAGGAGTGAACATCCTCAAGTGCTCGAGCTGTTTCCCCTAGTGTCGATATTTCTAAATAATATGGTTATAATGCTATTGATATTTCTTTTATTTTCCTTAATTCTAATTCCATAACTGATTATATAATGCTATTTCTTGATTTATCATTTGGACATTTATTAAATTCCCTGCCATGATTGATGAGGACTTAGTTCCAACCTCCTTTTTCTTCTTCCCTTTTCACCATTATATTTACATCACATTTTGGACAAATCAAGAGTCAAAGCTTACAATATTTGTATCATCAAATATTGTTCATTGTTGAGCCAAGTAATGTGCTACAACCACGCCTCCTTGCTTGTACAACCTTCATTTTCCCTTGGAAGATAATTGAATGATTTTTATTTATCTTGTTTTCTGAGAATCTCCCATTAACTTCTTCCAAACATTTTAACAGGTCTATTAAAATGCCTGCAAGAACCCTATCTCTCACCATATGCAAAAATTAACTCAAAATGGATTAAAGACTTAAATGTAAGACCTGAAATCATAAAAATTCTAGAAGATAACCTAGGAAAAACTCTTCTGGGCATTGGCCTAGGCAAAGAATTTATGAATAAGATCCCAAAAGCAAATACAGCAACAACAAAAAATAAATAAATGGTACTTAATTAAACTACAAAGTTTCTGCACAGCAAAAGAAATAATCAACAGAGTAAATAGACAACCTACAGAATGTGAGAAAATATTCACAAACTATGCATCTACCAAAGAACTAATATCCAGAATTTATGAAGAATTTAAACAAATTAGCAAGAAAAAAACGAATAACCCCATTAAAAAGTGGGCAAAAAACATGAACAGACATTTTTCAAAAGATATACAAAGGGGAAAAAAACATGAAAAAATGCTCAGCATCACTATTCATCAGGGAAATGCAAATTAAAACCACAGTGAGATACTACCTTAACCCTGTCAGAATCACCATTACTAAAAAGTCAAAAAGACAATAGATGTCGGTGCAGACGTGGTGAAAAGGCAATGCCTATACACTGTTGATGAGAATGTAAATTAGTACAAACCTCTATGGAAAGCAGTATGGACATTCCTCAAAAAAACTAAAAGTAGACCTACCATTCAATCAAGCAATCCCACTACTGGGCATCTATCCAAAGCAAAAGAAGTAATTTTATAAAAAAGACACCTGCACCCGAATGTTTATCACAGCACAATTCATAATTGCAACGATACGGAACCAACATAAGTGCCCATCAACTGAGGAATGGATAAAGTAAATGTGGTATATGTAGTACTCAGTCATTAAAAGAATTAAATAATGTCATCTGCAGCAACTTGGATGGAACTGGAGACCATCATCCTAAGTGAAGTATCTCAGGAATGGAAAAACAAACACCACATGTTCTCACTTATAAGTGGGAGCTAAACAGGATATATATGGTCACAAAGTGGTGTAATGGACATTGAAAACTAAGAAGTGGGGCGAGTCTGGGGGAGGGATAAAAAATCTACCTTTGGGTGCAATGTATAATATTCCAGATGGGTACGTCGAAAGCCCTGACTTCAGCACGTTACAGTTCATCCATGTAACAAACTTGCACCTCCTAATTTTTTTGAAATAAAAAAATGCCTAACACTAGTATTTTCTACACACTCAAGCACATTGGTTCCCTTTTAATCCACCCGGGACTTCAGTCCAAGAGCTCTCCATCTTCCTGTTCCAGTCTGAACAGACTGCTCTCTAGCCCAGCGGCTGTCCTGGGTGTCTTCACTGTCATTCAGGGACTTTATCCTGCACGAGACCCCCTCTTTCCTGGATCCCTTGTCTTCCTGGTTTTCTTACTGAATTTGCTGGAACATCTCTTTTGGCAGCTTCCTGAGTAAGGGTGAATAGCAGAGAAACTGAGTTCTGAGTCCTTGCATGAATGAAAATGCCTTTATCCTGCCTTTCTCTCTGATACTAGTCTGGCCATAGGTAAGATTCCTAGTGGAAAATAATTTCCCCTTCAAGTTTTGAAGGCATTTCTCCTTTGCCTTCTAGCTTCCAGGGCTTCTTAAGATGTATAAAGTCATTATGTCCTCTTCCTCAGATGACACCTATTTTATTCCCAGAACCATTTGAGGATTGTCTGTTTATCTCCATTTTTCTGTAATTTCATGGCCATGTGCCACAGCATGGGGCTTCCTTCCCTTCCCTTCCTTTTGCTTTCTTTCTTTCCTTTCTCTTTCTTTCTTTCTTTCTAACATGCAAACATGGAAGAGACTAAACAAAGAGAAAAGCGGGTCTCTGATGAAACAGAGACAATGCAGGGAAGGAAGAAAACTTTTAAAATCTTTTCTTTCTTTCTCTCTTTCTCTTTCTTTCCTTCCTTCTTTCCTTTTCAACTTTATAGTACTGTGTTTCCCTTTCACTTCTGAGAAACTTTCTTATCTTCTCTGTAAAATTTTTCTCTCCTCCATGTTCTCTGTCAGCTTTCTCTAAAACTGTTACTAGATAGTTGGATGTTGAACATTCCAATTTTCTTATATTTTCCTTTTCCATTTTCATCTCCTCTTGTTTTACTTTCTGGGAGATTTCCACAATTTTATCCCAGCTATTGACATTTTAATCTTGGCTCTTATATTTTTCATATCCCAAAACTCTTTCTCATTCTCTGTTCCTTCTTTTTAGTACCCCCATTCTGTTTTATGGTAACCATGTCTTCGCTCATAGCTCCGAAGAGCTTCAGAAAAGATTTTAAAAGTTTTCTTCCTTCACTGCATTGTCTCTGCTTCATCAGAGACCCCCTTTTCTTTTTGTTTAGTCTCTTCCATGTTAGCAGCTTCCCTGAAATTTCTGGTGACTTTGGCTTTCCGTCCATATATAAGTTTGAAGCACTCAACTTCTGTGTTTGAGTGGGGCTTGCGAATAGACAGCCCCTCAGGACAAAGTGACAGGTGACAAATGCCTTTTTCACTGAGGCTGGGTGGGATGGTAGAGAAATCTCCTTTACAGCAGAATTTAGAGATCTTTTCTCTGAGGCTTCAGTGAGAGAAGTCTGTTTCTACGGGAAATTAGGCTATGCCCAAGTTCAGCTGACAGCGGTCTTCGGAAATCACACATTCAGAATGCGGGTGTCTGCTAATTAGTTTGAAGCACGTGCCTCCCGGTCGCCCCGCCCAATGCACACAGGTGGGCCTAATTCCCAAGGAAAGCTTCGCTGGTTCCTTGGGGCAGGCAGTGAGGTGGGTAGGGATGGGTGGATGAGAAGTCCCCTGACTATGTGAACTGGCTACAAAATCCTGCCTCTGCTTTCAATGCCATGCCTCGCCCCTGCCCAGTGCAGCGCCTTGCACTTTGACGTCCAGAGCCCTCTGGAGTTCTGCAAGACAAACTGACTTGGTATCAGCTTTACAGACATGAGACTGTCGCTTCCTCTGCTCTACTACATGAGCTCATTCAACTCAACCACTTCCATCTTGCCTGACTTGTAGCCTCTCAATTTCTTTCCTCAGCTGTTTCCTTTTATAATCTTTTTGTTCTTGGTGTTTTTTATCTTTTAAAGATTCCATTACTATGATATTAGTGGAATTCTAGGAAGGAGAAGAAAACGGATGCAATTGTGATTTGCTGTGGTTTAACTGGAGTCTCAAAATGGTTGAAATTTTTAAATGAGATGCTCCAAAGACAAAAATCCCGTGATTTTGTAAGTTCTTTTCACACATAGAACATTCTACCATTTTCCAAATTGTTTGTGATTTTTGCTTGTTGCATAAGCCTACAAAATAAGAAGGGTTTAGTTTCTGAGTCACAGACAAAGAGATCAAACAGAGAAATGCTGGATTTCAAAGTCAGATGCTGAGAAAGCCAATTCTTGCCAAATAATTGTTCTAAGGCTCCACATCCTTCCTTCGATTTATCTGGCAGGTTAATCCAGACCGAAATATGTTTGTTTGCATTTCCAAACAGATGGGGACGGCAGCTTTGGCAAAGGAGGCCCCAGATGAGTTTGGCTTTTAATAATAGGCATTCCAATTTGTTTTCGCAAAATAATCTTCCTGCAGGAAATATATATATATATATACACATACACACACACATATACATATATATATATTTTTTGCTGAGGAAAATTAAAGAGCAGATTGCAGATTGTTGTTCCATTTCTAGTTGATTACAGCAAATAGTTGAGTGTTCTCTCTGTGCCTGACACTGATCTAGGCTCACCTTGTGGTTCAAGAGAGCCCACGTGGTTGGTGTTCAGCAGTTCACAGTCTAGTGGGAGAAACAGACACCTACATCGCCAGCTCTGAGGCAAGGTAGCCAGCAGGTGGGGCACGGTGGAGGAATGTGCTTGGTGTGAGTGTGGGAGGATACTATTAACTGAAACATAGACAGGTCTGAAAGACTTTTTGTAAGATATGAAATATGAGATGGTTCCTGATATAGGTAGGACTTTGACAGAGGATAAAGGAGGGAGAGGTGATGTACCAATCAGTTAGCACTTACTGTATGCTGGGCACTGAGGAATCCTTGGTTTATTCCTTGCAACAATTCTAGTAGACATATACTGCCCTACCCCATTTTACAGATAAGGAAACTGAGGCCCAGAAAGGGGATGGGATTTTGCCCAGCCATTTACTAGCAGGGTCAAAATTAAGGGTTCCTTTGCCTCCAGAGTTCAAGCTTCTCCCTAAATAACTGCTCGCAGCTTAACGAGCTTACTGTAGTAATAGTGGGCTCAACTCCCAACAAAGTCTGGTTCCTTGAGCCCCAGCCGTAGAAAGAAAATTAACCTTCAGTGAGCTACAGGACGAGACATTTTTTGGAACAGGGAATCTTTGGAATAGAGAGCCCAATGACGAAGACTCTCCTTGACCAAACTTGAGACAGGCGCCTCTGCACCCTCTTTTCGACTAGGCCTTGTCCTTGGGCCTTGTCTTTGGCCTGCGTGGTCCAGTTGTAGCAATAATCCTGCCGAGTCCCTCTGGTGAGGATCTCCACCCTTCATCACCCTCCTTGTCTGTAAGATTCCTCACCCCAGCCTGCCTCCTGGTAATTTTCCACCACTGAGCCCCTCTGCTCCTCGGCTGTAAATCCTCAGCCGCCTTTGTTGTATTGCAGCTGAGTCCTGTCTCTCCCCCGTAGGAGGTCTTCACACCTGTGGCAACAGTCCTGAATAAAGTCTTCCTTACCTTTTCACCAAGCATCAGACTAATTGTTCCTTTAATGCCATGTGAGTGTCCCTCCCTGCCCCACAGGAGACGGGCTGAGAGGGAAAGGGGCCCTTCCCCAGGCGAGGCTGCTCCACCACGGCCGTCACACGTCCCACACCCCATCGGCCCCACAGCCAGGGTTTCCTCTTCCGGAAATAGGTCTCGTGTCTACTCCTTTCTCCCACCGCCATGTGTCCCCGACAGCTGCCCCTCACTCGGCCCCTGCCTGCTCCCCCGCCCCCCACAGCACCCAAGGAAGCTCCCCAGAGCTCGGATCTGACCACGTCACTCTTCTGCTCACAAGCTTCTGGTGGTTGCCCTACGTCCCTGCTTGGTGGTGGGGCCTGCGGGCCTGCACTCCAGCCCCCATGCCTCGCACCTGCTGTCTCCTCTGCCTCCAAGGCCCTTCCTGGATTCCTAGTCACGTGAGCTGCCTTTAGGGGCCGTTCTCTGGTGCCTGCTCTGACTCTCACGAGACCCAACCTTCCCCCGACCACAGCTCCTAGCCCCGCGGTGGCTCTAATGGGCATCCTTGCCTTTCAGTCGCCGGGTCATCCTGGGTTTGTAGTCATTTCCTCAGCCTAGTCCCGGAAGGTATTTATCACACCCGTGTCATAGATGAGAAAACTGCGTCCCAGAGAGGCAAAAGGACTCACACACTGCCATGTCACAGGGGGCCATGGAGCAGGATCCCACAGGCCCACACACACCTCCTAGACAGGGACCCCGAGATGCCCCAGGGGGCTGACCTGTGGTGAGAGGCGCCGGGTCCTCAGGAAGAAGCCGAGGAGGCAGCCCGCGATGACAGACAGCACGGACAGGATGAGCAGTCCATTCCGCCTGCACACGTCCCTGCCCCGCGCCAGGATGGCGCCCGGCACCATGGTGAGCCCGGCCCGCTGGCAAGGGGCACAGCACCATTCCATGCACGTGAGGCCAGCCGCGGGCACGGGGTGTGGGCTGAGGGCTCCGGCTCCTCAGCAGGCAGGCGGCTGGAGTTGCTGAGCACCAGTCGCCAGCCCCACGGCCACGGCCTGTGTGGCCGCCCAGAGGGAATCCACAATCCTATTACCAGCTGCATCATTAGGAGCTGGGAGAAGATTAGGGCCTGGGAAACTAGAGCAGGCACGTGGTCTGGGAGTTTGGCCCTCCAAGCCAAACGCTCCTCTTTAACAGAGGGGTTAACAGGTACTGGTGGAGGAACAGGAGAAATGTTTGCTTGGTCGGTTTGATTTACCCCGCTTTATTCCAGAAAGAATTGAAAGCAAGGCAGTAGGATACCAGTCATTGCCAACATTCATTAAGCATTTACTGTGCACCAGTGCCATTCCAGATGCGTTTTACTTGTTTTAGCGTATTTAATCGTAATGCCAATCCCAAGAAGTAAGCACTGTCAACGTCACCATTTTACAGAGGAAGGAGCCAAGGTGGCTGTGCAATGAGCATGTACCGTGTGCCAGGCCTGGCCTGGCGGCTTCGCCTGCTAACCACAGGGAATCGGCCCAGAGACCTGAAGGTTCCCACCTTCATTTTACTGACACTGCAGAAGCCAGAGTCCCTGCTCTGTGAGCAGCAGAGTGGAATTCAGGCCCAGGTCAGTTTGGTTTCCGCCACACAAACTGGTAGATGGGTTCAAAAGTGCTTGGCAGTATCGTGGGAAACGAGGATCTCAGTCCAGCGGACCTGAGTTCAAACGTGGGCTGTGCCACTCACGGTAAATGGGATGCGTACTCTCCAGGGCTGTTTCAAGCCTAACGCTGGGCACTGCAGGTTCTAGGGACCTATTATTTTTATTAAAGATGACAGAGCCCAAGAGACCTGCATTCAAGTCCCTGCTTGGCCACTTACTAGCTGTGTGACCCCAGCCCAGCCATTTCATCTCACTGTGCCTGAGTTTCCCCATCCAGGGAGATGATAATCAGCAGTGATAATAATAGCATCTACTTCCTTAGGGCTGGCACGACAGTCCACCCAGAGAGTATCTGCCCAGAGAGTATCTGGGAGAGCAGTGTGAGCTCTCACAGGCTAAACAGGGGACAGGGCTGTTAGGGTCGTCATCACGCTTAGCGCTTTGGAGAAAGGGTTTCTTTTTTGCTATTTCTTGTGGCCTGGCCTGCCCTTTAAAGCCAGGGAGAATTAACTCTGTCTATTTCACCAGGAATCTGTAATCTCATTAGGGGAAGTTGGGCAGCAGCAGGGAGTGCAGTCTGCAGTAGGGGTGGGGACATAGCAGGGGTGGGGTACACGCAGGGGCTGCCTCCTCATGACAGAGAGGAGCAGACGGAAGATGGAGAGGACAGGGCAGGGGCACAGCCCTGAAACCGTGGGCTCCCAACGGGGAGCAGACACTTGGATTCTGGTCCCAGCTTACTTGGCTCTGTGACCTTGCCTTCTCTGGGTCTCAGTCTCGCCCGTTTTTATAACAGAAGGAGAGAAATGGGTTAGGTGCCTTCTAAGGAACTTCAGTTCAACAAACCAAACTTCAAAGCCCCTGCTCTTTGCAGGAGCTTGGGGCTGGGGCTGGGGTTGGATACAAGTCTCAGAGATTTTTCTCTCTGACTCTGACTGTTAAAACCAAAAGTTTCCTGCTATACCTTCAGCTCCTACAAATGCCTCCTTTTGTGATAACCAGGTGGTTACTTGCTGCCTAGAAGAGAAACATTCAGGGTAGATATTTGGATTTGCATTCGATCAAGGTCTAGGCCTGGCTTTTAGCCGTGCCACGAAGTAGGTGAGTCTTGCTTGCACTCCAGCTCCACGATCAGGAGTCCCAGGACATCCCCCACAGTGGCCGCTGAATCTTCCCCCTCACACTCTGACTCTGCCACCACCTGCCTCCCGGACACCAGGCCTTTCCTTCCACCGCTCCCACTGTCTTCGACAGGGGACTGCAGCTCATTCTAGCAGATGTTCTTATTGACCATTCAGTGCCACCCCTCCTGAGGAGTGGGGAACACAGGAGTGGCTGAGACACAGCACCTGCCCTTGGGGAGCTTATAAGAAAATTGAGGATTCTAAGAAAAGACTAATTCCCACTAACGTTTAATCAACGGTCCCCAACCTTTTTGGCACCAGGGACTGTTTTCAAGGAAGGCAATTTTTCCACGGACCAGGGATTGGGGGGATGGTTTTGGGATGATTCAAGCTCATGACATTTATTGTGCACTTTATTTCTATTATTATTACATTGTAATATATAATGAAATAATTATACAACTCACCATAGGTTGGGGACCCCTGGTGTAAGTGACTGGTAATGAGTTTACTAAGAATATTTGTAAATCAAATCAAAAGGCTCCTGGGTCAGAACCCTTTAATAGCTCACATTGCCCAAGAAGCAACTGCCTTCTACAGTGTCACTACATATGCAAAATTTTTTTCCATAATTAAATCAAAAAACAAGTTTGGGAAATGTCTGATGAAACAAAATGAGGCAAGTTGTTTACTTCAAGACAGCTCAAAGTCAGATTGCTGGAGTTAAAATCTGGGTACTATCACTTATTAGCTATGTGACCTTGGGCAAATTTCTTAACTTCTCTGTAAAATGAGGGTAATACAACAGCAGCTAGTTTGTAGGGTTGTGACATGGATCAAATATGGCGACCCTCACTACGTGCTTAGAGCACTACCTAGTGCCTTGCAGAGACTCACAGGTAGTTGCTATTCGTTTTGGCAGAGCCTTTGCAAGAGCAGCATGTGTTGAAGTTTCCAGCTGGAGGATACTGAATCCCGTCCCTCTTTGGAACAGAGAATTCTGTGGGTCTGGTGTTTGGGGAACACGTGTGGGGGAGCTCCAGCCTTCAGGATCAGGTCTGTGCTCCTCTGCAAGGCATTCGAGGCCCTCGGTGCCTTGTGTTTTCTCGCCTCTTCTGCATTCCACCTCCTACTCGTCACCTCATGCTTCTAAGACACCGAGCAACTGCAGGTTCCTGAAACGCTGTGTCCTGTCTGAGGCTTGCACACCTTTGCCCTTGCTGTTTCCTCTGCCTAGAATGTCCTTCCCTGTCACTAACATCACAGATCAAATGCATCCTCTTCCTCGAAGCTTTCCCTGACTACTCTCTCCTTTTCCTCCCACTAACTTAGGTCCTTCCACAGTCACCAGCCAGGGGTTAACTCCAGTTCCCTTTTAAGTGGCTCTGACAAGGAAATAACAATCTATGAGAATGAAACCGAGCCTCTTTTTATTACCACGTCATTTGAAGACACCTTGATGGAGAATCCCCAAAGTTGGACAGTATATGGTGGTTGGGGAGCGCCCTCAGGAGCAAGGAGATGTCCTTCAGAGCAGCTGGAACTAATGGGCAGTAGGGAGCCTGAGAGATGCTTTGCAGGAGACTCGAGCCACGAGGATTAAGATGCTACGGGAAGGGAAGGGAAACAGTGTTGTCAAAAATGAATGCCGAATCACAAATCACAGGTGTAGCTGCCGCACTCTGCAGAGGCTGGTTTGCAGATGGGCTGTTTCTCACCCGGGCAGCTCTGCAGGGCGTGCCACGGTAGAGAGAGGCAGGGTTGGCTTATTTGTTAATGATTAATGGTGAATGATTCGCCAGGGCTACCGGAGGGGCCGACTCAGGCCGGGGAGCTGAGTGTAGGAAGGCTTCCCAGAGGAGATGTCATTTAGTCGGAAACCTCAGGAAGCCAGGGCAGGAGGTGCTGGCCAAGCGGGAGGTGAGGGAAGGAGAACCTGTTCCGAAAGAGGGGCCAGAGGTGTGAGAGCAGAGGCCTCTGGGAACCAGAGTCTATCAGTGGGCTGGAGTGGCCAGCAGGGCTGGGCCTCACCCCTTCTACCATGTGTCAAAATGAGTTTGGGTCGGGCCGCGTGAGCTCCCACATGGGTTTGTGGTGATGATGCTCTGGGTTTGTTGGCTGCTTTCCAGAGACATACCAGAGGCGCCTTAATCTCCCTGACACGTCTCCCCAGCACACTAGAGGCCAGGCCCTTTTGGGAAGGTTTTCTGTGGGCAGCCAATCCAGCCGGGTGTGGATTCTGCAAGACTTAGTCACCGAGGGGCTGTCCTGACCTCTGCTGCGGGCTGGTCCTTTCCCATGTTTGATTCAGAGGATGGGGGAAAGTGACTCTCTTGTGGCAGATTTGTCTCTCCTGTCTAGATTTGTCATTTATGGAAATCACGCCTGAGCACCCATGACACCACTCAGCTACTATTTGTTGAGCACTTACTATGTACCAGGCTCTGTCTGGGTTCTCTAGCACTTTCACCTACACTCACAGAAAAGGGCACGTACCAGAGGGAGCCAGTGGGCCATTCAGCCCCTCTGCAAGCATTCACTGGGTCAGTCAAGTGTCAGAGGTTCTAGATCTGTGCAATCCGGTGTGGTAGCTCTGGTCACGCTATTTACATTTAAATTAATTAAAATTAACTAAAGTTGGAAATTCAGCTCCTCAGTTGCACCAGCCACATTTCAAGGGCTCAGTAGCCACATGTGGCTAGCGGCTACCATATTGGACAGTGCAGTTACAGAACATTTCCATGATCACAGAAAGTTCTACTGAACTTTCTACAGTCACACTGAGCCAAATTCAAATCTCAACTCCTTCTCCTGGAAGCTGTGTGACTTTGCCGAAGTTAGTAAACCTCTCTGAGCCTCTTTTTTGTATCTGTAAAAGCCCATGTTCTTCACATTGCACCATACTTCCTCTCATTTGAATATAATAGTTGGAACAGGCTAAAGATAAAACCTCCACCAAGTTCAAATTAAGTTTCCAAATTAGTTAGGATTCTTGTTAGCAAGTAACAGAAAATTAAACCAAGCTGGCTTAGGCAAAAAGGGAATTTATAAGCAGAGCTGACGACATAATTTATGGGACCCAGTACAAAACAAGCGTGGGGCTCTTTGTTCAAAAGCAGGAAAAACGCACATGGAAGGCACTAAAATATATAGCTTTTTTTCTTTCTTCCATAGTCTCTCACTCAACTTATTATTTTTTATGTTATTTAATGTCATTCTTAAGTAAATAAAAATAAAAATTTTAAATTATTAGCACGAATTTTACCATTCATCTTTATATTGTGCAATGCCAGGGTTTTGTTTTTTTTTTTGAGACGGGATCTCCCTCGTCACCCAGGCTGGAGTGCAGTGGCATCATCATACCCACTGCCGCCTCAAACTCCTGAGCTCAAGTGATTCTCCTGCCTCAGCCTCCCGAGTAGCTGGGACTACAGGTGCGCACCACCATGCCTGGGTAATTTTTCTATTTTTTGTAGAGATGAGATCTCGCTTTTGCTCAGGCTCACATTTTGGCTTTTTGAATAATGCTGCTATGAACATTGACGTAAAAGTCTTTCTGTGGAAACGTTTTCATTTATCTTGAGTGGATACCTCTGAATCAAATTGCTAAGTTGTTTGATAAATTTATGTTTATCATTTTAAGAAACTGCCAAGCTATTGTCCAAAGTGGATACACCATTTTACATTCCTGCTAGCAATGTACGAGGATTCCCATTTCTCCACATCCTTGCCCACGGTTATAACTGTCTGTCTTCTTCCTGTTAGCTGTTCTAACGGGTGTGAAGTGGTATCTCATTGTGGTTTTAATTTGTATTTATCTAATGACTCATGATGTTGAGCATCTTTTAATGGCTTATTAGCCATTCATGTACCTCCTTCAGTGAAATGTCTATTCAGATTGTTTGCCTGTTTTTTAAATTGGGTTATTTGCCTTCTTATTGAGTTGTGAGAGTTCTATGTGTTCTGGACACAAGACTTCTATATATGATTTCCAAATTTTTTTTCTCTCAGCCTGTGGCTTATTGTTTCATCTTCATGATCTTGTCTTTTAAAATACAAAAATGTTAGGCTCTGCGCAGTGGCTCACTCCTGTAATCCTAGCACTTTGGGAGGCCAAGGCGGGCGGATTGTTTGAGCTCTGGAGTTCGAGACCAGCCTGAGCAAGAGTGAGATCCCTTCTCTACTAAAAAAAAATTGAAAGAAATTATCTGAACAACTAAAAATATATAGAAAAGATTAACCGGTGGTGCATACCTGTAGTCCCAGCTACTCAGGAGGCTGAGGCAGGAGGATCACTTGAGCCCAGGAGTTTGAGGTTGCTGTGAGCTAGGCTAATGCCACGGCATTCACTCTAGCCAGGGCAACAGAGTGAGACTCTGTCTCAAAAAAAAAAAAATACAAAAATGTTTAATTTTTATTAAGTCCAATTTATTGATATTTTTTCATTTATGGATCATGCTTTTAGTACCCTAAGAACTTTTACCTAATTGACGGTCAAGAAGATTTTCTATGATGTTTTCTTCTAAAAACTTTATAGTTTTAGCTCTTACATTTAGGTTTGTGATCCATTTTGAATTAATTTTTGTATGTTGTGTGAGTTAAGGGACTAAATCCATCTTTTTGCATGAGGATGTCCAATTGTTCCAGCACCATTTTTGAAAAACCTTGTTATTGATTTCTGATAACCCTATGTGGTCAGAAAATGAGAACACATGATAGAAATCCTTTGAAGTTTGTAGAGATTTGCTTTACGATGTTCAGTTTTCATAAATGTTCCACATGTGCTTGGAAAGAATGTGTATTTTGCAGGTGATGGGTGCAATGTGACACGCATATCCATTACCTCAAACTAGAGAATCCATTAGTTCAAATCTTCTATATCTGTACTCATTTTTTTGGTTTACTTAATCTATTGATTACGGATGGAGGCATTTAAAAATCAGACTGCAAACTAGTACAACCTGTATGGAAAGTAGTACGGAGATACCTCAAAGAACTAAAAGTAGAACTACCATTTGATCCAGCACTCCCATTATTGAGTATTTACCCAAAGGGAAAAAAAGTCATTTTATCAAAAAGACACCTACACTCAAATGTTTATTGCAGCACAATTCACAATCACAAAGATGTGGAATCAAACCAAGTGCTCATCAATACTTGAGTGGATTAATAAAATGTGGTACATGTATACAATGCAGTACTACTCAGCCATAAAAAATGATGAACTAATACCTTTTGTAACAACCTGGATGGGACTGCACACCATTTTTCTAAGTGAAACATGGCAAGAATGGAAAATCAAACATCACATATACTCACTATTAAATTGGAACTAATCTATCAACACTTATGTGCACATACGGTAGTAAAACTCAACGGAAATCAAGCAGGTGGGAGGGGGAGAAGGAGATGGGTAAATTCATACCTAACGGGTACAATGCACACTGTCTTGGTGATGGGCACACTTAGAACATTGACTCAAACCGTACAAAAGCAATTCAGGTAACCAAAATGTTAGTAGCCCCATAATATTCTGAAATTTAAAAAAATCTACCACTGTGATCATGGATTTGTCTTTTTCTCCCTGTAGTCCTCTCAATTTGTAATTTATATATTTTAAGGCTGTGTTACTGGTTTCATACAAGTTTTTGTTGTGATTTGATCATTTTATCATTATGTAGTGACCCTCCTTATCTCTAGCAATATTTTTTCCCTTAAAGTCTATTTGGTCTGATATTAGTATCTTTCCCTGGAGAAAGTCCGGGGACCGTATACTTGGAAGATTTGATCTGGTGAGGTGAGAAATACTGTAGCTTCTTTGCATAGCACCTTTCCTTCCCCTTCCTTCCCAGCCAGGCTCACAGTCTCACAATAAACTAAAGACATCCTAACTGAGGAGGCATCTTTTCTGTGGGTTGCCAGAGAACACTAACAATTTTTAACAGTTTATTCAAGCCATTTGTTGTTTGGTATAAGAAAGCAAAAATACGACAAGCAAAGAAAGTTATTCCTTTCAAAGCCAGACAGACTTAGGAAACTTCAGCATCCAAATAAAAGTAAATGAATGTACTAGAAGAATGTGACATGTTTTGGGTTGCAGATTTCTTGTCTAAGGTACTCTACCTCCACATATGCGGAATGTGACGCATAGAAACCGACGCCACTGCCAGCTTTTCCTGCCACCTGTCCTGGACTCACGGAAAGGCATACACAGTCCAGATTCTAAACAGACTCTGAAGCAGTTGGACCTGTTAGGGAAATGGGGGTGCGACCTTCTCCCTGCCCAGACATCATGCCCCACCCACTAAGGGGAGAGAGCCTCCTCCTCACGTGTTGATGTTCGATAACTTTTTTGGGCTAGGAGAGGAGACACCTGCATCCTGAGAAAAATAATCTCCCCCGAAGTGGAGGAAGGCTGTGGTCTCAGCCAACACACCGGGAGAAAACCCACTCATTCAGCTCCTGCCCTGTGCCAAGTCCTTGGCACACGTGATTTCATCCAGTCTATACAGTGACCCCACGAGGAAGGCATTACCATCATCAGTTTACAAATGAGAATGCTTAGGCCTGAATAAATTGGCTTTCCCACGGGGACTCAGCTAGGAAGTCGCAGAGCCAGGATTTGGACCCAGCTCTCCTTGCCCTCCCTATATGAGGGAGAACCGGAGAACTTGACTTCTGCAGAGAAGAGTTTTTGATCCACAGAGAGCAGCTGGGAGAGCCAGTGAGGGAAGGGGAGGGAGGTGAGGCCACCTTTTTTCCACTCCCTTCGGAGCCCTGGTACTCAGTACAGGGGGCATCTAGGTAGCACAGTGGGCTGGGAGCAAGGGGGACCCAGGTGTGAGTCCTGTGCCACCACCCTACCAGCAGGTGACATTGGGCAAGCCACTTGACCTCTTAGGAGCTCGGTTTCCTCGTCAGTAACTAGTGGGGTAGTACTAATAATTCCTCATTCACAGGGCAGTTATGAGCATTAAATCCCATCACACGTGAAAAACACTTAGCAGCTTCTGGCCTGTAGTAAGCTTTCAGCAATTTCCAGCTATTATGTCACTATTATTGTTATTATTCCAGACCTGGGTCCCTGCTAATTATGTGACCATAAACAAACCTGTTTTCCTTTCTGGGCCTCAGTTTCCTCATTCTTCCAACAGGGACTTATGTAACCGCAACTTCAATGGGATGAGTTTGAAGAACAAATATATAAAATGTAAATAGTTAGTGTATTTCTCAATTCCTCCTCTGTTTCCTTCTAGAAGCTCCAAAGAGAGAAAAATTATCCCAGGCTCATAGTGGCTTCCATGGCCTTAGGGAATTTTAAGCTCAAGGGGTTGAGCCGGCTCACATTGTGATGAACTCTGGACTCCCCAGGACCAGCAGTGCTGAGGGACCCCCAGCCAGGGGTCCTGCTCCAGGGAGCTGGCCGAGGGCCCAGGCTTCTGAGAACAGGTACAGAGAAGGAATCTAGACCAAGGGACCAGCATGTGCACACGTGTGGGCATTTAAGGACTGAATGCAGTTGATTAGGTCACTTCTCCATGATTCATTAATTAGTAAGTCGTTCTCAGAAGTTTTTAGTGATCACTGTGGAGACCTGGTCTCTTTGCCTTCTCAGAGCTTAGCATTGAACAGCAGATGGAAAATGTACCAACCCACTTATGAACCTACAAATGGGCTGCATTCCAGAATTTCACTTGTAAATCAGTGTTTGGTTCTCAGAATAACTTGTTCTTTGGGAGGATAAAAAAAGTTATACACTAGATTAAGTGGAAAAACATTTATACACAATTATATACAGATGCTCCCTGAGTTACTCTGAGGTTACAGCTCAATAAACCCATCATAAAGTGGAAGACTGGTTAAGTCAAACCCTTGTAAATTGAAGACCTTCTGTATAGTGACCTATATTTGTATTGAAAAATTGTAGGAAAAAACATACAGCTCAAAAAAATAAACCTCTTTATTTATGCCTGACATGTAGTAGATACTACATAAATATTTGTATAAAAATATTGTAAATAAAACTCTTTTTTTTTCTTGTATCAGTTGCTTTATTTAATTTTGAAAGTTGACATTGGGTGAGATTAAAAGAAGAAAAGGTGGTTGATGGGGATGTTTGCCCCGGCACATACAGGGCCCGGAGAGGCTGAGTCCCTCCCTCACGTCCACGTGGGAAGCTCAGGCTGGAGACCAGAGATGAGGCCAAAGAGGTCTGGTGGATCCAGAGCATCTGGATGATTTCTGAGCACGGCAGGGGCCCAGACATAGTGGCTGCCAGTCCCAGGGGGTGTGGGAAGCCTGGCCGGGGCCAAGGGTCCATGGCCAGAATGTAGCCTGTGAAGGCAAGAGGGCGCCAGCCCTTGGTCACCTTCTATTCCCACAGTAGAGTCGGGCTCATGCCCCCTCAGGCTCCACAGGGTGGGAGTCACTTATCTGAGGCCAAAAAGCCAGTGCGGGGAGAGCCAGCTCTGTGGGCCTCCAGCTACGTGGCTATTTCCACTGCCTATGGCTGGTCCTCAGGGGACCATGGCGTCCTGGGCCGTGCAGGTGCCCACCCAGAAAGGAGTGGAGGGGAAAGGAAGACTTTTTCTTGAGGCTCGGTCCTCGGCTTCTGATAGGCCCTGGTCAGCCCTGTAATAGATTTTGGATGGGTTACTAAAGTCAGGTTTCCAAGAACCAAATTTTAGGTAGAAAACAATATGAAAAATTAAAAATTGAACTAAAATTTTAAAACTCCATAAACAGGTCGGGCGCGGTGGCTCACGCCTGTAATCCTAGCACTCTGGGAGGCCAAGGCGGGTGGATCGCTCAAAGTCAGGAGTTCTAGACCAGCCTGAGCAAGAGTGAGACCCCCGTCTCTACCAAAAAATAGAAAGAAATGATCTGGACAATTAAAAATATATATATATAGAAAAAATTAGCCGGGCATGGTGGCACATGCTTGTAGTCCCAGCTACTCGGGAGGCTGAGGCAGGAGGATTGCTTGAGCCCAGGAGTTTGAGGTTGCTGTGAGCTAGGCTGGCACCACGGCGCTCACTCTAGCCAGGGCAACAAAACGAGACTCTGTCTCAAAAAAAAACTCCATAAACAAAGTCAAAAAACAAGAGATAAACTGGGGAAAATTATTTGCAAAAAATATGATCAAGGATTAATTCCCCCGATATATAAAAAGCTTCTAGAAATAGAGAAAGGAAAGATTATCAATCTAATAGGAAAAAAAGGGCAAAGGTCATGAAAGGGCAGTTCAGTTAAAGAAATACAGGCGGATTTAAACACATGCAAAATGGTCAACTTCATTCAGTAAGATAAATGTAGATTAAAACTACACTAGGCTACAAGTTTTTACCTAACTGGCAAAATTCCAACACATTCTCATCCACGGCAGATGGGAAAGCAAAAACATTTAGGAGGAGCAATTTGACAACATCTATGAAATTTCCAAATTCATTTTTCCTTTGATTCCACGTCTCATGTCTAGGAATTCATCCTTTGACTTGCGCAGGCACGAAATGACACATACAAGGTTAGCCACTGTGGTAATAGCAAGTAGTAGTAGCAAAAGATGGAAATGACCTATAATCATTAAGTGAGACTTGATTAAATATTCTATGGTATATCTACACAATGAAGTGATAGGAACGTATTCAAAATAGTGAACTTCGTACTTAAATGGAAAGATCTCTAGTATATATTAAGTAATAAAACTAAGGTGCAGACTAGTAACTGTGTAAGAAAGGAGAAAACAAGAATAAATATTTGTGTTGCCAGTATTTACAAAAGAGACACTTGAAGAATACATAAGAAACTAAAGAAATGTTTATTAGACTAGAGCAGCCGGTCTGAAACTTTGGCATGGATTCTCAGCACATAGAGGGCTTGCTAAAACACACATAGCTGGCTCCCACTCCTACAGCTTCTATTCTATTCACTAGGTCTGGGGTGGAGCCCCAAATCTGCATTTCTAACAAGTTCGCACGGTGCTGGTGCTGACAGCCAGGGGACCACACCTGAGCCAGAAAATGGACAGAGTTAGGGGCTGGAGCAGGTCTTCTCAGGGTATGTATATTTTTCTCATCTTGATTTTTTTTAAAGCTTGCAAATGTATTACCTACTCAAAAATAAACCTTAATTCAAAAAAGTTATTTAAAAGACAAACAAGTCTTCAACAAAATAACCTGTTCCTCAATCACTCTCTACCCCCTTAACCTGTTTCATTTTCCTTCTAACAATTATTATTATACCTAAAATTATGCTATTTTGTTTACTTTCTCCTCCAACTAGAATAGGGTAAGGACATTATTTCTATTCCTCTCTATATTTCCAACACTAATATTGTGCCTGGCACATAGTAGGTACTCAAGAAATAGTTGTTGAATGAATAAAGTGAATGAATGAATGATCTTAGTATTCACTATCAGCAAGTCTCAGTAAATCACCCAGAGAGCTTTTAGAACATGCCTATGCTCCACCAAATCCCCAGGTTTTGATTGAACTGTTTGGGGCTGGGGTCTAGCATTGGGTTGAGCATGATGGGAGCTGCTGGCCTAAACCACAGCAAGCAGTGTCCTATGGTTTGGATCATGCACATAAAATGTAGTAGTATATAGATCTTGCTGCACTTTTGTAATGGCTTTGGGGAGTGGTTCTAAGACCTCTTTTGATCAGGAGACTCTAATTTCCTTACCCTCTTCTTTCTCTTTAGGTTGCCTACAGATCTGGAAACCTTACTGAAACGATATCTTAAAGCCCAAGCCACCCTTTTAGGCAAAGATCAATTCAAGCCTTGAATGATGGAATACAAAAATTCTTAGTGGTGTTAGCTTTAATGGTCTCCATTTAGGTTGTCCCCATTGCGGAGCAGGGCAGGGCACTGAGTCCAAATGCTGGGTCTGCCGCCTTTTAGTTCTGCAGTGAAGCTGTGGGCCTATGGGCTCAGGTGACACTGCCACGATCTTGTCACACATCAGAGTGAAAAGAGATTGGGTTTGGGAATCACAGAGACATAGGGGCATGCAACCCCTTTGGCCACTCACCAGTTCTGTGACTTTCCATCTCTGGGCCTCAGTTTCTTCATCTGTAACATGGGGATGCTAATGCCTCTCTCTTAGGGCCACTGGGAGAATCACATGCTATAATGGGCACTACACATAGCACCCAATATATGTTAGTTATTTCTTGGCTTTTCAGTTTAGTTATTGCATCAGCTTATTTTCCAAGTTTCCCCCTTGGTTTATTAAGTAATAGTCGTAAAAGTTTATAACAGGTCACAAATTGGCAGCCGGCATCCTTGTTTTGATTGGCACTCAAAGTGATTTGCAAAAACCTGACTTAGTTGCCAACATTTAAAAACTAAGGCTCTTACATAAAAATCTGGATTTGTGGCTTCATTGGAAACATCTGCACGAGCACAACTACTGGAGCTGAGAGTCAGCAGCTTGTTCCCATTCGGTCCCCGTGACCCCCAACCACCTTCCGCCTCCCGAGCCCTCAGCTCCTTGGAGTCCCTGAACAGCCACTGCTAAAGGTTTGAGTCCCTGGTTCACACCCACAGTTTATAAAGTGCTTTCACCTGCTTCATCTCAGTCGCACCTTCCGCATGAGAGACGTGTTAATACTGTCCCCTTTACAGGAGAAGAAACTGAGGCTGAGACGTTAAAGGACCTACTCAGGGTTAATAACAGCAACAGCAATAAACAGTAACATTTCTGGGTATTTACTACGTGCCAGGCATTATTCTGAGCACTTTACATGTTTAGTTAATTTAATCCCCTCAATGATTTCATTAGATATTTTCATTATCTCTGTTTTACAAATAAGGAAATTGAGGCAGAGAGATGTCAACTAACTTTCCCAAGGTCACACAGCTAGAAAGTTCAAACCATCTGAGTCCTAATCCACACTTGTTCCACTGTACTACAGTAGAACCTTTCCTTTCTTCCTTTCTCTTTTTAAAAATTGGCCAATCTCTGGGCCCCGGCTTCTGGTAAGAATTCGTCAGTTTTTTTGGTGAGAAGGTTGGGCTCGTGTTTTGTGATACTTGTTCCCTGCTGCGTCCTTAGCACCTAGAACAATGCCTGGCATATAGAATATGCACAAGCGACAGTGAAAGGATACAGCAACAGAGGCAATATTGTCAGTTTTCAGTACCCAATGTCTGTAAATAAGGTAACTGGTTACCTAATAAACTAATTAGCATAAAGATGAGGTCCTACTATGTGGGACCCTGAGGGGCCCCCTGCTCTTGAGCAGCTCAGTTCCAAGTGAGAAAAACACAAAATTCAAATACAGGATGTGCATGGACATGAGTCATTTGCCAAGAAAGTTACTTTTCCCCTTAGACATAACCAATGATCCACTTATGATATTTGCCAAAAAAAAGGCTAACAATTGAATCAAGCCAGCTTAGAATGACTATTACCTTTTTATTTGACTTATATTTTCAATGGTGAAAATGGGCCCATGAGACAGGAAGACTTGGAATCTCTGGAAAAGTTTTATGATGAGAACCCAAGACAAAGTGCAATTTGAAAGAATTTCCTGCAAAAATATTCCCATTTTGTTAGGACAGGCTCACTGGGACCCAGCAAAGACGCTGAAGTTCGATGTGTTTGATCAGACTAATTTCTCCTACCGTTTCCTTCTCCACGGCCTGGAGATTCCAGGCAAGGACTGCAGTTTTCCAGAGGCAGGTGGAAACAATACAGCCTACAAAATTTAAATAGCCAATAAAGAGTCTGAAGGAGTTAAATAACTTGTTATACCAGAGGACATAAACATTACAAAAATATTGTTATATTTTTCATATGCATGTTAGTTGTTTCATTAATCCTACTATTAATCACTAAGTAGTAATTAACTAAGTGCCATTATTAAGTAGTCCCATTGTTGTTTTGTTAAAATAATATTATTTATGTGACAGAAAAGTAAATGATATAAAACATTTAATTTCAAATAAATACCTTTTTCATGTTTTTGTGTTAAGGTAAAATACACACACACACACACACACACACACACACACACGCACATACGCACACAGGTTTGGTATGGCTGTGTCCCCGGGAGCTCTCTAAAAAGCTGGTCACCTAGTATAGTCTGCTGCCTTGCCCCTCCTTATTCTCTTTCCATCTGTCCTTCCTTGCTTCCTTCCTTCCTTCCTCCTTCCATTATGCATTATTTCATCTTCTCCCACGGTGACCCTACAAAGTACTCTGACCAGGGATCATCATTGCATTACTGAGGAAGTTGAGCTGCAGTGAAGCGGAGTCACTGTCTTCAGGATTGACCCCCAACCCCCACCCCATAGGTTTTCTGAACCTCACGCTCGTGTGTCTCCCGCCACACCACGACTCACTTTCCCCGCAGGAGCACAGCCTCCATCAGGACCTCTCTGCACTGATCACGCACTAATCATTTATGATTATGATTTATGATTAAAGAAATAAGCCCCAAACCCACAAACCACAGGATTTATGATTCACCTCCCTTTTGTTTTAGGAAGACAAATTATTGGTTATAATTTTAAAAATGAAGTTGAAAATTGAGCTGCTAGAACTGGATGACCTCCATTAAAAACGAGCTACATCTCAGGAACCAGATGGATTCTGTTCAGCTCGACCAACCCAAGCTCTCGCCCAGGCTGGGCACGGGGCCGGGTCTGAGGCTGCAGAGCTTGGCCCTGCCCTGAGGAGCTCACGGTCTGTGTGACATGCGCTACACAGAGGGAACTCAGGAGCCTGTGGGAGGTCACAGGGGTTGGGGCGGGACTCTAAACACAGCCTGGTGGGTCAGGGAAGGCTTCCTGGGGAGGTGACAGCTGAGCTGAGTCTTCACGAATGAACAGATGCTGTCCAGGTGAAGAAGAGAGACAAGGTATCACGTGAGCAAAAGGACAGAAAAAGTGCGAGGCAGTGAAGACATCCATGAGAGACTCGGAAACTCTCTTCACAGCTTCTGCAGTTCTCCATGTGCTTGCCGTTTGAGTGTCCGCATTTACAAAGAGAAATGGTCCAGGCTCCACGCGTCAGCGGTTGGGTTCACACCAGACATAACTGCTGTCTGCCCCATACCGAACATGATCGTCTGACACCTGCAGGTGGCACCTTCCCTGCCACCACTGCCCACTGGGACAGGCCAAATCAGTCTGTGCCTGTTTTGCCCCGTTTCCTTCCTTTTTCAACTAAAAAAGAAAATGCTGCAAGTAATATATGTATATTATCAAAAAGTAAGAAAAATGTAAATTAAAAAAATCCCAGCCAGATGCAGTGGCTCACGCCTGTAATCCTAACACTCTGGAAGGCCGAGGAGGGTGGATCGTTTGAGCTCAGGAGTGTGAAACCAGCCTGAGCAAGAGTGAGACTCCGTCTCTACCAAAAATAGAAAGAAATTAATTGGACAGCTAAAAATATATAGAAAAAATTAGCTGGGCATGGTGGCGCATGCCTGTAGTC
>CAUYSK010072506.1:0-17375 GCA_963575035.1 Avahi laniger | reverse complement strand
GAGAGCTGGTCTGCGCTCCCTCTCTAGAGCCTCAGCGCCCTGTTTCGCATGCCTGCCACAAGCCCAGTCGTCGGGTCTCAGGTCAAGTACTAACTGATCAACACTAGGGTGATCACATGGCAGAAATACTCTCCAGGGATTAGGGGGATGGGGGGCGAATCTACAACTAAAGGACACGGGGAGCACTAAAGGGAGGGAAGGGCACGCCTTTAACCTGCATTTGGGGAAAGCAAAGACATAAAGTGTAGCTAGAATGTTTGTACCCTCACAATACCTTGGAATAACAATATAAAAAAAAAAAACAAAGTAATAACCATGTAGATTCAGCAGGAAGAAAATTGTACCAATGTGTGCACCTATAAATAAGAAAATCTGGGTTGTGACAACTGGATGACAAATGTAAGGGTTTTTTAATCATTTGCATGTGAATTTCAAATTCAAAAGACATTTTCCCATAGAAACTTTATATTTGTTTTTAAGTCATAGTTTTCCCTCAATGTATGATTAAGGACAAGACAATACTGAGGCAAACATAAAATCTTTTTTTCCTAATAATGATCTTTTTTTACTCTCATGTCTGTACTTTAGTTATTCTGCTGCTGAATGAAAAGTACTTTACTTGACAGAGCATCAGTGACTGTACTATTTCCCTGATCAAAAGCATTTGATAGCCATTTCTTAATGCTACCTAAGACACCAATCTGTATTTTAGTCTATTTCTCCCTGCTTTTCTAAACTTACTCTTCTTTAGCCCTAGCATACTGCTTATAGTATCCTAGAAATACTCTACCCTTTTCTGATATTTCCCCTACAGGTCATCTTCCTGAAATTGTGGAATGTCTTCCCAATTCATCTCTATTTAATATAATCATACATATGTTGGAAAACCAACTTCCATCCCCGTCTTTTCAATGTCTTTTAGTCCTCTGAAGTGGAAAAGATTTCCCCAAACCTTCTCTAAATTCCTAAAATATCTTTTATTATTCGATTGTCTTTTCTAATTCAAGAACATGGCTTGATGTCATCCAAGATGAAAGCTCCTAGAAGTCGTCCATCAGCCTGACTTACATAATTATATCTCTCAAATAGCCTAACGCAGTAATTATGTCATAAGTGGAAGTTAAATATATATTGGTTGGAAGAACAAATTATTGACAATTATAAAATCCTGAATATAAATCTTCATATGTTTCTAAAACTCAAACGTCAATCTGTCATCTGTGTTGCTTTTTCTCCATGGCAAAACAATTAGTGAGAGTTAGAAACAGATAATGAATGGAATTTACTGGAAATTAATTTTGAAAATGCTAGGAAAAATAATTATCATTAACATTTGGCATAACAGAAGATCCCCACATGTATTATCTAGCAAGATATTGCAAAACCTTAAAGTGAAATGTACTCAGTTTTATTTCCAAGTAATGAGGTGCCAATATAGCAAATTTATTCTTGGCTTTACTGATGATAATCCTTGCCAAGTCTAAGGGTTTTTCCCTCAGGTGTTTTGTTGAATTGTGGTGTGAAATAAGCAAGTTAAGAAATTAAACATTCATTCTGTAAGAAAGAGTATAGTGCACTAGAAATATTGCAATAATAAAAATCTAAAAAGCTGAATCTAGTGATCCTACATGTCACTTATCCTTACTAGGTACCATAGATATCATTTATAATGTGGTAGGTTTAATCCTTAAAAATATTTCTAGGACATGCAACATTGGTATAAATTAAATTACTGTAAATTTGTTGATTGATCTAATGAAATTTTCAATATTCTGATATTCCATTTGATTTAAATTTGATTCACATTCAAGAAAATAAACATGAATCCAATGGAATCAAAATAACAAATTGATTTTTGATACAGTATCCAAATATGACATAAGAGAACTCTTTTTCTTAAATCTCCCTATCAGGAGGAAAGAGAAATAGAAATTATGATATTCCATAATATTGGTTGTATCACAGTTTGAGTAGAAGCCTTATTCTCTTGTCTCTCTTCCTGCTTCTTCTTTATATATTGGTTATATAAAAACCAGATTAAAGGTTTTATGTACATTGACTGCTTTCTGACAACAGGTTGCTGATTTCTTATTCACATTCTTCTTTCCACTTCTCTACTCACACATATCATAGCATTTCATATACATTTATGCATATTTCATCTTTGCATTAGGTTAAACAATTGGCTGTTTGTAGAATATGAATTGGGAGTTTTTTGTAGAAGTAATGTAGAGTGTATATGTGGATGTGTAGCAGTATATATTTATTCACAGTGATTCTCTTTATTTGGCTGTCTTCAAAAGTTCAGTGGAATTAGATTTTTTTAACAAAGTGTTTAAATGTTAATATTATGATATACCATTGAAACCTCATCTTTACTCCTTGAAATACAATTAATTACAATGGGAGAATACCTACAAGGAATCCAAAATATAAATCTCTGCTACTTGCATCTCATGTGTGTGTGTGTGTGTGTGTGTTTGTGTGTGTGTGTGTTAGATTAATATTGAAGTATGGGAGGACTTAATTTGGTTATGTACCAATAGCTATGCTGTGTATTCATACTATAGCAGTAAGCACTAGTGGTAAAGACAAACTTAAATGTATAATTCTTAATTTTCACGAAATATACAAATGTATGCATTGGGATCAATAACCATTAACCATCAATAACTATTAACATATACTCATTGGTACTTGGCCTGATCACAGAATGAGATCCTTTGATTACTTAGTAATTACCACAGTTCAGTTACCAAATTAAAAATCAATAATAATAATAATAAATATTAAAATAGAGTGCATATAAATTAATTTTTCTTGGCTGTTTGAAAAATGCCATCATGTCTCTTATTTTATTTTTAAAAAATATTGTGTATATTTAAAGTACACAACATGACATAATGTGATACATAGAGATAGTAAAAAAGGTTACTATAGTGAAGCAAATTAACATATCCATCATCTCAATTACCCATTTTTGTTTTTGCAAAACAGTAGCTAAAATCTACTAATTTAGCATGGATCCCATACACAGTACAATTTTATTACCTAAAGTCCTCATGTTGTACACAAGATCTGTGAACTTGTTCATCCTACATATCTGCTGCTTTGTATCCTCTGATCTATTCCTCCCCTTCCCCTTCCCCCGCCTCTGGTAACCCCCGTTTTGTTCTCTGTGTGTACTTAGGTTTTTTAAAATTTCACATATAACTGACATGACCTAATATTTGTCTTTCTGTGTCTGGCTTATTTCACTTAGCATAATGTCTTCCAGGCTTGTTGATGTTGTGGCAAATAATATCATCTTATTCTTTTTTAGGGTTGAATAACATTTCACTATGTATACATCACGCTTTCTTTATTCAGTTATCTATCTATGGACACTTAGGCTGTTTCTATATCTTCACTATTATAAATAATTCTGCAATGAACATGGATGTGCAGCTATCTACTAGGTGATTTTACTTCTTTTGGTGCTCAGAAGAGGGATTGCTGGGTCATATGGTAGTCCTATTTTTATTAATAATTTGTTGAGAAACCTCCACACTGTTTTCCATAATTACTATACCAATTTACATTCCCGCCAACAGTGTAAGAGTTCCTTTTTCTCCATACCCTTGCCAACATTTGACATCTTTTGAGTTTTTGTAATATTTAATAGCTATCTAACAGGTGTGAGATGTTATCTCATAGTGGTTTTGATTTGCATTTCCCTGATGATTAGTAATGTTGAGTGCCTTTTCATGTATTTGTTTTTCCACTATTTCTTTGTATGAATTCTTTATAAATTTTGAATATTAACTCCGTATCAGATATATGGTTTGCAAATATTTATCCCAAACCATAGGCTGCTCTTCTATTTTGTTTATTATTTCTTTCACTGTGTAGAAGCTTTTAGCTTGATATAGTCCCAGTAATATATTTTTGCTTTTATTGCTTGAGCTTTGGGCATGATACCAAAAAATCATTACAGAAAACACTGTCCAGAAGCTTTTCCTTTATGTTCTCTTCTTTGAATTTTATAGTTTCTGGTCTTGGCCTTTCATCCATTTGGAGTTGATATTTATGTGTGGTATAATATGAGAGCCCAATTTTATTCTTTCACATGTGGAAATCCAGTTTTACCAGCACCATCTATTGAAGAGACAATCCTTTCCCCATTGTGTTCTCTTGGTACCTTTGTCAACAATTAGTTAACTCTATATGTTTGGATTTGTTTGTGGACTCTTAATTCTGTTCCATGGATCTCTTTTTATGTCAGTATTATACTGTTTTGACTTCTAAGTTTTGAAATATAATTTGAAATCTGGAAGTATGATGCCTCTAACTTTTCCTTTCTCAGAATTTTTTTGGCTCTTTGAGATCTTTATGTTTCCATACAAATTATATAATTTTTCTATTTCTGTGTAGAATATTATTGATATTTTGACAGGGATTGCATTGAATTTGTATACTGCTTTGAGTAATATGGAAATTTTAATATATTAAATATTTCAACCCATGAACATAAGATATAATTCCATTTATTTGTTTCTTCCTCAATTTCTTTCATCAATTTTTTATACTTTCAATGTACAGGCTTTTAACTCCTTGGTTAGATTTATTCCTTGGTAATTATTTTCCTTCATTTTTTTGTATGCTATTGTAAACGGCATTATTTTCTTTATTTCCTTTTCAGTTAGGCAATTATTTGTGTATAAAAATGTTGATTTTGTTGTATGGTGATTTTGTATCCTGCAACTTAATTGAATTCATTTATTAGTTATTATTATTTAATAGTATTTTTGTGGAATCTTTGGGATTTTTTTCTTACATATGGAACTATATTATATGCAAAGAGATAATTTCACTTTTATCCTTGCCTTTGAATACCTTTTATTTCTTTTATTTGGCTAATTGCACTCGTTATTACTTCTAGTACTATGTTGACTAGAAGTGGCAAGAGTGGGCATTCTGGTCTTCTCCCGGATCCCTATGGAAAAACTTTCAGTATTTTTCCATTGATTACAATGCTAGCTGTGGGTTTTTTAAGTGCTCTTTATTTTATTGAGGAACTTTCCATTTATACCATAACTGTTCAAAGTTTTTACCAAGAAAGGGTATTGGACTTTGTCTAATGCTTTTTCCAAATCAATTGAAATGATCATGTATTTTTGTCTTTAATTCTGTTAATGGGATGCATCTCATTGATTGATCTGCATATGTTAAATAAGCCTTGCATGCCAGGAATAAATCCCACTTGGACATGATGTATAATCTTTTTCTTGTGTTGTCAAATTCATCCTGCTGATACTTTACTGAGAATTTTTGTTTCAATATTCATCAGAGAAAATGGCTGATAGTTTTCTTTATTGTAATGTCTTTGGCTTACCTGTCAAGGTGATGCTGGCCTCATAAAATGAGGAACTCTTTGGAACTATTACCTCTCACTCAATTTTTTGAAAAAGTTTAATAAGTATTGCTATTAATTCTTCTTTGAATGTTTGGTAGAATTCTGCTAAAAAGACATCTATTTCTTGACTTTTTTATTGGAAGGTTTTTTTATTACTTTTTCAACCTCTTTGTTTGTTATTGGTCTGTTCAGGCTTTCTATTTTATTCTGGCTCCATCTCAGTAGGTTGTAGTTTTCTAAATTATCCATTTTCTCTAGGTTATTCAATTTGTTGGCATATAATGGTTCATAATAGTATCTTATGTCTTTTTCATTTTTCAGGTGTCTGTTGTAATTTCCCCACTTCCCTTTTTATTTTATTTTAGTCTTCTTTCCTTTTTTTCTTAGTTAGACTTGCCAAAGGTTTGTTAATTTTGCTTATTTTTTCAAAAAGCCAACTTTAGTTTTATTGACTTTTTCTATGGATTTTCTGTTCTCTATTTTATTTACTTTCGATTATTACTATTTCTTTCCATCTGCTAATTTTGGATTTAGTTGGTTCTTTTTCTAGTTCTTGGAGGCATAATGTTAGACTTTTTATATGGAAATCTTTCTCCTTTTTTACAATAGGCATTTATTGCTATAAACTTCCCCCTTAAAACTGCTTTTGCTGCATTCTATAGGTTTTGGTACTTCCATTGTCATTTATCTCAAGATATTTTTTAATTTACCTTCTGATTTCTTCTTTGAAACATTGGTTTTAGAGAAGCATATTATTTAATTTTTACATATTTTTCAATTTTCCAAGATTCTTCCTGTTATTGATTTATAGTTTTTATGCTATTGTGTCTGATACTAGATATAATTTCAATATTTTCAAATTTGTTAATATTTGTTAGGATACATCTAACATACGGTCTATTTGGAGGATCTCAGATGTGTACTGGAGAAAATATGTATTCTGCTACTGGAAGATGGCAAGCTCTGTTAAGTTCATTTGGTCAAAAGTACAGTTCAAAATCAGTATTTCCTTATTAATCTCTCTGCTTGATCTATACATTATTGAAAGTGTGGTACCAAATTTATCTACTATTATTGTATTGCTATTTATTTTTCTCTAATGTTCATTATTATTTGCCTTACCTATTTAGGTACTCCAATATTGGGTGCATATGTATATTTACAATGATTATCAATTGACCTCCTTATCATTAAATAATGAACTTCTTTGTCTTTTGTAACAGTTTTGACTGGAAGTCTATTTTATCAGTCTTAAGTATAAGCCATCATTGCTGTCTTTCGGTTACCATTTGCTTAGACTGTCTTCTTCCCACTTTTAACTTTCAGTCTTGTGTGTATTTAAAACTTACATGGGTCTCTTGTAGGCAGTATATGGTTGATTTTTTTATATCAATTCAGCCACTCTGTTTTTTGATTGGAGAACTTAATCCATTTATTCAAGGTATTATTAATAGAACAAAATACTATTGCAATTTTATTTTTTGTCTTTTGGCTGTTTTGTTGCTTCTTTGCTCCTTCATTCTTGTCTTGTTGGTTACCTTTGTGATTTGATAATTTTATGTAGTGCTGAGGCTTTTATTCCTTTTTCTTTATCATTTGTATATCTACTAGAGTTTTTACTTCGTGATTACCATGAGGCTTACATAAAACATCTTATAGGTATAATCTACTGTTTTAAACTGATATCAACTTTGGTCACAAACAGAAGTTTTAGACTTTTACCCTCACCTCACAATTTATGTTTTCAATGACACAATTTACATATTTTACACTGTGTATGTCTTAACAATTATTGAAGCTTTAGTTATTTTTGACCAATTTGACTTTTTCCCTTCATACTATAGAGAACTGTATGATTTATATACCACTGTAAAAGTATTGGCGTATTCCAGATTTGACTATGTAGAGGTAGACTACCTCTACCAGTGTCTTATGCTTTCATATGTACTCATGAGAGTAAATACCATCTTTTAATTTTTGCTTGAAGAGCTCTCTTAAGCATTTCTTAGAAGACAAGTCTAGGGTTAATGGAGTTCCTCAGTTTTTTCTTGTGTTAAAGACTTTATTTCTCCTTCATTTCTGAAGTATAGATTGCTGGATATAGTGTTGATGACTGGCAGGTTTTTTTCTTTCAGCACTTTGAATATATGTCATCTCATTTTTCTCCTGGCTCACAAAGTTTCTGGTGAAAAATGCACTGATAATCTAATAGGGATCCCTTTATATGTGACTTGCCAGTTTTCTCTTGCTGGTTTTAAAATTCTCTCTTTGTCTTTGACTTTTGACAGTTTAATTGTAATATGCCTCAAAGAGAACTTCTTTGGATTGACGCTATTAAGAAACTTTTGAGCTTTATGGATCTGGATGTTCGTATATCTCCCAAAACTTGAGAAGTTCTCAGCAATTATTTTATTAAGTAATAATTGTTGTTGAAGCTCTCAATTGTGTTTTTTAATTTGTTTGAATTCTTTAGCTCCAAGATTTGTATTTGGTTCTTTCTCATGTTTCTTTCTTATATACTAACCACCATTTTTGTTTCCAATTTTTTTCTGTAATTTATCTCTTACCCATAAGTGGAAGTAATTTATTTTGCTTCTAATTTCTTATAGAAATTTAATTTTTATTTATCCTATAGTAATTTTGACTATGTAAAGTATATTCTATTCAGTATGTGTCTTAACAGTGCTGCATGTCTCTAAGTTTGTTAGACAAGAGATTACCAAATATATTTTTACATATTCTATATAGTTTAGCTTGTTTTGAGAGGTATTCACTACATATTTGGAAAATAAATAAAGAAGACTGCTTCTCTAAGGTAGTTAGATTATAACATAATATTAACAAAGAAATTCCAGAATGGGAGAAGTATAACTTGTGTTATATTTCTGCTTTTATATGTGAGAAAATTGTTTGATGATGTTCAAATTTATTTATGTTGTGTTGTTCAAAATATTTAAAGCCTTAATTTTGAAAAATTTAATTTTGCAACACTGATATGTAACTCTTTTAGATTATTTCAGATTCTCTAAGTCAATCAATTTAAAATAAGTCAAATTTATTTTCTGAATTTGTGCAATATTCATGGTAAGTTTATACCGTGTTTTCTAATGTTTCTAAGTAAAATATTTACTTACCAAGACAAAACTTTAGGCAGAACTTTTACTAATTCATAAGATGTACCATTGCAACATTTATAATATCTTTATTCAAAGGAAATATGGGACATGCCACATTTAAAGAAGCAATTGAAAACTTTTAGCAGATTTCATCAATGTCAAGACATGTGTGAGAAGACTAATCTTACATTTCACCATTATTAATACAAATGAGTTCTTACCAGAATGTCCCTTCATAGATTTGAATGAATAACTCAATGTGGGATATCTATGCTCACTCTAGTATCTCCTACCTTCATTGGTGGCACCTTCCAAGTTAACATCTGGAGGTGAATATGACTCTTCTTTCTCTTACACTACACATACATTTTTCCAGTTGATTATTTTATTTTTTAATCCAGTAGTTGAGAAAAATGTTATTGATCATTTACTCCATGTCAGACCTTACTGCACACTCTAGGCATATAGTCATCATAAAAAAAGAGAGAGAGAAAGGTTGCTTCTGCCTAATGGGGTATGCTGATCACATTGAAACAGCAGTGTTAAAAAGAAATTAAAATTTACTATACATAAAGAAAGAAGCAGCAGAGGGCTATGGGGACAAATGATAAGGTGAGATAATCTTGTATGGCAGACAAATGGCAAAGAAGGACATTCTGATTAAAGGACATTCTATCTAAGCCCTACATGGGGTGTGCAAAGTGAAGATATTGTGAACATTCCAGAGAGAAGAAACATTTGGTCTGAATTCCTTGTTTCCTGAGAGTAAAATATAACAGGTTATGGCACAGAGGTAGTTAGGACAGAGGAAAAGAGAACTTAGGAAGACAAATTGAAATTAAAAGATTGGCTTGGGTTACAAAAGCAAAAAAGTCTTATTGACAGATGATGTCGGACACTTAACTGAAATAAGAGGGCCTTGCAATTAAATTCAAGGTACTAGAAGTTGCTATAAGAGCAAATGGTAAAGAGTTAAAAAGTGACTGAAAAGTGTTCTCATATTTCATAGATGCTAAGACATACAAACTTTCACATTTTAACATTTCTGACAATAGAATATCCTTTATACGTTATAACTTCTTTCAATCAATTCTTTTTAATGAAGAAATATGAGCATATTTATTAAGACACATGAATATTTTATGTGATTGAATTTTTAAAACAGACTTTTAAACACTTTAGAACAGTTTAAGACTTACAGAAAAATTATGAAGGTAGTGCACAGAGTTCCCACATACTCTACACCCAGTTTCCTCTATTATTAACATCTTCTGTTAAGATGGTACATTTGTTACAATTAATGGGACAATTAGTATCCATCATTATTAATGATTATTAATTTTATCAAAGTTTTCTTAATTTTTACCTGATATCTTTTATTTTTTTCTGGAAGATCTCATCCAGAATATCATGTTACATTTAATCCCTAAGTCCTTTTAGTCTCTCTTTTGTTTTGACAGTTTATTAGACTTTCTTTGTTTTTGAGGACCTTAACAGTTTTGAAGATGCTGGATAGATGTTTTGTAGAATGTCCCTGTATTGGGATTTCTTTGATGTTTTCCTCATGATTAGGCTGAGCTAAGAAGCTTTAGGGTTATGAGTTTTTGGTGCCAGTCCCTTATGTCTTTTATAAGTTATGTGTCTTGCAAATACTCTCTTAAGTCTGTGGCTTGTCATCTCATTCTGTCAGCAATGTCTTAAGATTGTAAGTTTTTATTGTAAAAAAAGTCTAACTTACCTTTTTATTTTCTTTAACATATATTATGCTTGACATTGCATCTCAAAGTCATCACCAAATCTAAGATCACCTAGAATTTCTTTAGGTTTTGTTCAAGGAGTTTTATAGTTTTTCATTTTACATTACTTTAATGATTTATTTTGAGGGTTTTTTTTTTGGTGAAAGATATAAAATCAGAGTATACATATTTATTTATTTTTTCATTTATTTTAGTTGATGTACAATAATTTTGCATATTTAGGGGATACATAGTGATATTTTGATACGTATACAATGTGTAATGGTCAAAACAGAATAATTAGCATATTAATCACCTAACATACTTATTATTTTTTGTGCTGTGAACATTCTAAATCCTTTCTTCTAGATTTTGAAAGTATCCAATAAGTTATTGCATGGGTATGTTCAGTTGTTTCAGCATCATTTTTTGAAAACATTACCCTTTTGGCATTAAATTGCCTTTGCTCCTTTGTCAAAGATCCTTTATTAGAGTAAGAGAGCATATTTACTGTGATTTTTATTACTTTAAAAATGCTAAAGTATGTTTTTATGTCCCAGAATCTTGTCAATATTGGTGAATGTTCCATATGAACATGAAGAGAATAGTTTTTAGGTGGTGTTGGATGTAACTTGACTACATACATTCATGCATCACATAATGATGTTTTGGTAATGACAAAAATGCATATATGACGGTGGTCCCATAAGATTATAGTGGAGCCAAAAACTCCCTATCATCTAGTGATGCCATAGCAATCATAATGTCTTAGCACAATGCCTTACTCTCATGTTCGTGGTGATGATGATGTGAACAAAATACTGAGCTGTCTGTTGTATAAAAATATAGTACATGCAATTATATATAGTACATAATATTTAATAGAAATAATAAATGACTAAGAATTCTCCATGCCCAGTGTCTTTACTGGTGAATTATTTCAACGTTTAATGAATTTTACACAAAATCTTCCTGAAAATAAAATATTACGAAAAAATCTCCAAGTCATTTAACCAATGAAGCTTACCGTGATCCCCAAATGATATAATCATTACAAGAAAACAAACCACAAAAAACCACAAAAAGCTTTACAAAAATATTTAAGCAAAATATTATCAAATTATGTGTAACAACATGTAAAAAATGTAATACATCATGGCACTGGTTAGTTTATCCCTGGAATGGAAAGTTGTTTTTAAAATTAAATTTAATTCACAATATTAACAGTATAACAAAAGATAATTATTTAATCATTATAATAGACACAGAAAAGTATTTGACTGTCTACAACATTCTTTCATGCTTCAAAAAAAAAGCAAGCTTTCAGAGACTGTCACAAAATCTGATAAACAACTGTTTGTCTGTGAAACAACTTCAATTAACCTCATATTTATTAGTGAAATACTAAATTCACCCTGCTAAATTTTGGGGACAAAGTAAATGTATCTGTTCTCACCACTTGTATTTAACATTAAACTGGAGGTCCTTCATGAAATAAGGCAAGGAAAAGAAAAATACATAGAAATAGAAATAAAAATAGAATAAATGATGATAAAAAAAAGCAAAGAGATGGACAAAGACAAAATAAATATTCTAAAATGGCATAATTGTCTACAGAGGATAATACCAAAAAAACTATAAATACTATCACTACTAAAGTATAAATTTAAGAAGGTCAAAGAATAAAATGTTAATATATAAAAACAAATTGTGTTTCAATATAAATAAAACAATATCATTAAAAAAGATAAACCATTTAGGGATAAACAGAAACAAATATGTATGTGCTCTATTCATTACAATGTATAAAATTTTGTTAAAAAACATAAAAGAAGACCTAAAGAAACAGAAGCATATAGGTTATTTAATGGGAATATTAAAAATTTCTCCAAACTGATATAGATTCAACATAGTAAAAAAAAGTTCAGCAGGTTATTTTTCAGAAATTAAAACTTGGTTTTAAAGTGTATATGAAAATACAGAGGGCATAGAATAGCCAAGGCAATTTTTAAAAAGGAAAAAATGGAGGAATCAAATTAATTGATTTCAAGATCTATTATATGATTACAATAACCAAGACTGTGTGGTATTGGTGTAAATATAGATAGATAAATAGTTGACATATAACAGATAGACAGATAGATGCAGAAGCAGTTTTTACATAGACAATTGAATTTTACAGAGATGTCATGGTAATTCAAAGGGGAATGGATAGTCAGCAATCCATATGCAACAGAAAAAGCAAAAAAAGACATGGTATCATATGTATCAATTAGCTCAAAATAGATCATAAATATAAATGTAAGAGATAAAATTATAAAGTCTGATTACAGAAACATAAGAGGAAATTATTTTGATTTTTAGATGACAAAAATTTCTTAGATAGGATACATAAAACACTCATCATTGAGCTTCAACAAAATGAAAAACACTTATTTTTCCTAAAACAGGGTTAAAATGTGAAGAGATAAATCACAGCCTGGGAAAAATATTTGTAAAACCCACATCTAATAAAGTCCTTCTATCCAGATTAGGTAAACAACTTTTACAAATCAACAATAAGAATAAACAAATCAAAATGAACAAAATATTTGAAGAGACACTTCTCCAAAGCAGAAGACAGGTGTTAAAAACAACATCTTAAAAGACATTCAATACCACTAGTCATTCGTAGCATCCTGATTTAAAACATGGAATGCCATTTCACACTTACTAGAATGGCTAAAATTGAAAAGACTGACAATATTAACTACAAATAAGGATGTTGAATAAATAGAGCCCTTATAAATTTCTTGAGGAAAAGCAAAACAGATCATTTGGAAAACATTCTGGCCGTCTCTCATATAGTTAAATAAACTCCAAATAATCCAGCTATCACTTTGCCAAGCATTTACCCAAGAAAATGTAAACACTCAAGACCTGTACATGTATAATGGCATCATTTTTAATATCTCCAAACAGGAAACAGTCCAAATGTCCATCAACTCTACATAGATGAACAAATTTTGGTAAGCTTGTGGTATTAATTTATATAATACAGGTAAATATAGTGGATACCACTGATAGAAATTATTAAATAAGCTAACCCATAGTAGACATTTATAAAACTGCTTAGACTATTTTAAAACTCTATAAATATTAACTATTGTTGATGATGATAATGATAATGGTGGTGTTGGTGATTGTGGTGTTGGTGGTGGTGATGGCGGTTATGATGATCTGGAAATGTATTCACAGAGAAGAGACAGAGAGAAATAAAATTAGAATTAAGAAAACAATTAGTAAAGATTTAGGCAGTATAAAGTTAATACCACAAGTGTGAAATGAAGAAACCTCTAAATGAAAAAGATATAATGAATTTGGAAAGAAAAAATATGGAGAGAGCTTCCAAAATAAAATTTGTTTTTTTTTCCTTCAAAACTGTGGAATTTTAATAGTGAAAAGTAGAAATATTTCCTTGAGAGAAATATGTTGAGAGTTGCAAAATTTGTCTAAATCAATAGGAATCAGGATAAAAATAAGCAAGAAGGAGCTGGAAAGAGAAACAAAGGCATAAAACAAAATTAATACATTAAAATATATATTAATTTTTTATTACTGTAATAAATCAAAATAATTTTAGATGAAATTTAATTGAAATATGTATGTATATGCATATGTAAGTATATTTATATATTATATATGAATATATCATATATAATTTAATATCTTAATTTATAATTAAATTCCAAAAACATCCCTTAGTGATCTCACCTTGAAAAATACTAAAAAGAATATTAGCAGCTACTCTTTAGCCACACCAATTGGCTGTGTGTATCTGGGTTTATTATATCTAAATAAATTCACTTAGCTTTACAAGTCTCTTTTAATTCAATTGTCCCAGCAATATTAATAGTGTCTTTCTTCCATTTTTTATTTATTTCCTTTTATTTAAAATACTTACCAAATGTATTTTGGTATTTATTTTCCCCTGAAGTTTTCTTAACCATCTGCATTGACTTGTAAGCTTCTCCAAGTTACGCTTGCTCATTGACCCCTTAACCCATGTAGAACGGTGTCATTGAAAGAGTAAACAAAAGCTTTAATGATTGGAAGCCCTTTGGTGGCTTCAAAAACCAAGTACAAACAAAGATGACTAAAAATGCTTGGACAGTTTCAAGACTTTAAGCAATATTTTGGAAAACACTATTCAGCTTTTCATCCAACCAGTATCTATTAAGGAAAATATGGTGCATAAAAATGAAGATATTTTCTGATAAGACCAGTCCCTCTAGTGAAAAGATGAATACATTATGTAAAAAAAAAAAAATGTATTTCAAGATTTATTCTCAAAATGATTTTCTTTGAAAGGATACATTCTTATCAGACTAAATGTAGTTATTTTGTTTCTTTTATTTTTTAACTATGATTAATGTGGATTCAAGGAAATTCAAAATACACAAATATACAATGAAAAAATGTTAAGGGAGCTGTCGGAACAATGCTGCAGAGCTTAAAGGAACACTGCCATTGGAAGGAGAAGATATTCTTTGTTTCCAGATAAACTCTTTACCAGTACAGTTTATGTTTTTCAACATTTAATTTGGCAATGTTCATGTACATAAATAAAATGTATGTGCAGTATTTCTAATGATGCACAAATGACTGTAACTTGGTGTCAAGTTGAATTTCATACTCAATTTAGGCCTCTAGCATATCCATTTTTCAAACACCATATTTTTTTAAATAAAATTAAGTTTTACACTAGAATTTTCTTTAATGTACCTTTCTGTGCTTTTCTGTTTACCTCATGCTATTTCTTTCCCTTTAAGAGATTTATGACACATTCACTCTCTCTCTCTTTCTCTGTCTCTCTCAGTTGTTGATGATAGCATATTTTTAGGAACATTTAATTTTTATGTAGCAAATAAATGAAATATCTGAAAAAAGAATGGAAACAACAAAATGAAAAACACTAAAACTTTGAAGTAGGATTACTTGAGTACTCAAGTATTTTCTTTCCCAATAAATATAACTTATTTCAAAAATGCTTTCAGTAATGTTACCATTTGGGTTAACTTAAGTATTCTACCTTGAGTCTCCTAGAGCTACCCCAGTGGGGCTGATATGCAGCTCGTAGCTCCATCATAGGTTCACTCTGACAGGCATTTGTTCTGATTGCTCCATGCCCATCAATTTCAGCCCTCAACTATTTGTAGTACTCCCACAGCCCCGGTGATATACTCCTATAAATGACCTTATATTCCAAGAAGTGCTAGGTTATACTATAAATTTCTATAATTGAATGAAGGATAAAATGGAAGAGAGATGATTGGTATCATGGCTAGAAAATTGTTTCTTGCATATTGTTTTTCATTAATTTCTGAACGCTTTATACAAGCAACACATTTCCTTGTAAATGGGTTTGTGATCTAAAACACCATAGACATGTACATGCGCACTCTCACTCTCACACACACACACACAATCAAAATGAGTGAAATGACAAGACTCAGAAAACAGGACATAAAGCCAGGACATTCTCTCTAGCCAGCTTCTTTGATAACGGTACTTAATTGTACGAACATAAAATTCATTTAAAAACCAAATGAATGCTTCATTTTTTAAGTTATCAGAAAAATAAATGATGGAGTAAATCAAACACAAGCAAATGATCAAAATTTCTCTCTTTGGAAGGGGAGGAGCCAAGATGGCAGACGAGAAAAGCCGCCAGTCAGAAGGTCTCTGCAAAAAAGATGAATTTTAGAAGAAAGAGAAAAAAATAAGCTAGTAGAGAAACATAGATTGAGTGAGGGGCGGAAGAAAGAGTGCCTGAAACTACAGGAGACTCCACGGGAAGATGTTGCGGAAGAGAACTGGAAGGAGAAAGGTCCCGAGAGGCTTGGAGACCAGCGACAAGGGTAGGTGGAGTGGTTAACTTCCCCTTCCCTTGCATCTTGGACTGCTGGTGGACTCCTGAGCAGTTGGAGAGACCTGCCGACACCAGCCCAGAGATGACTGCCGCCAGTGAGCAGTGGCCTCTGGTGGATTTAGTGCCCCTTAGGGCACCTCCCCAGGCGCAGACCCAGCATATCAGCAGACGCCATAATGCTCCATTCTCTCGTTCCCCCTCCCTACCCGTGGGTGCCCAGAGAGACAATATAGCCACCACACAGAGGCATATCCAAGGAATGGGACGTTTGTTTTGCGGCCATACAGCAGACTGAGGGATACTCAGACTGTGAGTTCCCTACCCGCCAGCCCTCCCAGGTGCTAATTGCCTGGGGACTCCAAGAGAGTGGGGCAAATCCCGAGGTGGAGTGAAATCAATCCAGCTTGGGCATCTGTAGGTTCCTCCCCCTGGCAGGGTCAGGGATTGATCTCCAGGGTCCAGGGGACAGGTCTTAAGAGCAGACCCCATACACCCAGGTCACGATCGCACTGCCCTGGGGCACAGAAGAGAGATCTGTGAAAGAGCCTACTGAGGAGTGTGTGCCTTCAGGGGCAGGTCAGCCTGCCAGAGCAGCAACCCTGCTCCCAAAAGAGGGCTTTGCACCCAGCTCAGGCTACGATCCTGAGTAGGGAACCTCCCAGCCCACGTCCCAGGCAAGGCAGATCCATCGGCCTGAGGTCCTGCTTTCTGGCAGAGGCCTGGGAGAAGCCACAGAGAGGGGGAGAGTGGAGGGGAGTGAGACCTGCTCCAGAGTACAGGTCTTCGACAGCCCCACCCCGTAAGCCCAGACTTTCAGCTGAGTGGAACCATTTCAGCCCCTCCTGGCAGCTTTGCACAGAAACAAAGAGCAGACCTTTGACCCCTGCTAACAGCATTTGTAGAGCCTGAGGGTAGGCTTGCCCAACCCAGCCCCACCCAGACTCACACTCCCCACTGACTTGGAGAATAAGGACACACCAGGAAATCCCAGGGACCCACCCACCACCCAAAGCACAACAGGGCCTCTCTAGAGGAATAAGAGCTAGCTACAGGACCCAAAAACAGCACCACAGCTCCCTCCTTCCTGCAAGTGCCACCTACTGACAGGGAGGTCACCGGGCACACCCTTTTACTGCATCTACTGATTCATCATAAATGGTGTGGTCGAATCTCACCCACAAACACCACCTACTGGCTCAGAGACTAAACAGGCTGTG
>CAUYSK010072505.1:0-12976 GCA_963575035.1 Avahi laniger | reverse complement strand
TGTTCTTTCTGCTAAATTAGCCGTGTTAGCATGGGTGTAAAATGCAATTTTTAATAATTTCTGTGTGAAGCCTTTGTGCCATCTATGTTTTAAAGTGGTGAGGGGCTGGGCGCGGTGGCTCACGCCTGTAATCCTAGCTCTCTGGGAGGCCGAGGCGGGCGGATTGTTTGAGCTCAGGAGTTCGAGACCAGCCTGAGCAAGAATGAGACCCCGTCTCTACTAAAATAGAAAAGAAATTAATTGGACAGCTAAAAATATATAGAAAAAATGAGCTGGGCATGGTGGCGCATGTCTGTAGTCCCAGCTACTCGGGAGGCTGAGGCAGGAGGATCGCTTGAGCCCAGGAGTGTGAGGTTGCTGTGAGCTAGGGTGATGCCACGGCACTCACTCTAGCCAGGGCAACAGAGTGAGACTCTGTCTCAAAAAAAATAAATAAATAAAGTGGTGAGCAAGGTGTCAAAAAGGATTCAGGTGTTTAGTGTGCTGCTTTTAATTAGGCCCTCGGATTCTGTGAGGAGCACCCCCTCAGTTTTGACGCCCTTGTTTCACCACAAGAAAGCACCTGGTTGCCCGGCTGTGTACCCGCTGCTCATGGCCTTTTCCCAGTCAGCTGTCAGGGTGCTGAATTGTGAGCTGGTGACTCTGACATGCCTGAGCAATATTAAGGTTGGCGAGATGGTTGTTGCACACAGATTTGTGAGTTAACCACTATTTAAATGATGCTGCTTGTTAGAGTTTTCTTAAAGTGCAACAGATTTTTGATACTTCAGGTAACTGGGAAAATCTCTAACTTTTAAAAGTGTTCTGAGCAGGATAAAACAAAATTTAAAAATACAAAACCATTTTTGCTTTGAAAAATTCAATGCAGATGTCCATTTACAATGTATTCTGTTATCCTTACTGTCTGTAACTTCGGTAACACTTAAACTTGATGAAAAAATTTTTTTTATAATTTACTGTAGAGACTCTGGCTTCTACTGTACCTTTGTACATTCTAACAAAGTTATATGGGATGTTTGTGAGTTATTTTCTGTCCCATCAGAATGCACTGCCAGTGAAGACTAAAGGGAGAACACACCTTTTTGGAAGGAAGATACACACTGTTTAAAATTTTTCATGATGATTTGTGAGTGATAAAAAGCCAGTTTGTATAGTTTTTATAATAAATACCTACTTTGGAAAAAACGCTAAAAGCCTCATTATTGTAATGTTCTTATAAAAGTTTTCACTGATTATATTAGTACCATAGCAATAAGACATGAGAACAGTTTCATAGCTGTAAAAACAATTATTTAATCTGGACAATTTAGTTTTTTAAAAAATCAGTTAAAGATAATTGAAATAACAGGAAATGCAAAAATCTGGGGCAGTGTGCTAACATTTATGTTCTTTCTTAGAAGGAAAGCTGATTCCTTCTAGTGGATTAAGTTGTGTTTGGTGTTATTAGCACTTCAGGTGTGTTAAACTGAAGAAAACAAGCAGTATCATGGGGAACCCTGTTAAACTATTCTTCAGATGTTTTCAGAAAATTCTGATTAACCTGTTGTAGGTTAGCTACCGGGTTGCCAAACCACACTAGCTAAATAAGTAGTACTATAGGTCAATTGAGTTTTCAATAGCAGGTGGAATAAAAAACTGATTCTAACAAAGAAATTGCTAGAATATTAGTCCTGGAAAGGACTTTAGAGGTCGTGCTCTCTGACCTCTTTATTTTACAGCTAAGATAATTCTTGACCAAGGAGTTAATTCTTTGAAGTCACAGAGTTAGCTAATAATAATGCCCAGGCCCAGAGCGAGATGCCTGACTCCCTGTCCGCATGTGCTTACACCCTTGTCATGATGAAGATGTAAATCACTGATTATTTTAAATTTTCTTCTGCAAATTGATAGGATGTTCCTAATGTTAATATTTATTGCTATGATCTCTCCTTTTGGAAATTATTAATTTTATATAGTGAAAACATGTTTTTCTAAGTTAATTCAGGTCACGGGCCATTTATTTCTTTTAAATGACTGGTACATAATATTTAAGTTTTTCCATATCCATAAATATCTCCATAGCAGCATTCGTATAGATCTTTTTGGTATAAGCTTCTCGTTCATGATGTACTTAGTACTTATTGGTTACATTCATTACAACCCACAGTTCTTGGGTCTAATTTCTTGAGGACTGGGCCTTGCCCTGGGGCTCAGCCCCTGTTGGGAGGGCGGCTTCCTGTGTTTCCCTTTATGTTATAGACTGAACTGTGTCCCCCCCACCCCAAATCAATAAGTTGAAGCCCTAACCCCCGATACCTTAGAATGAGACTGTGTTTGGAGATAGCGCCCTTAAAAAGATTTAAATTGCAGCCATTAGGGTGAGCCCTAATCCAATTTGATTGGTGTCCTCATAGAGGAGATGACATACAGAGAAACAGCAGGGGCGTGTGCTCACAGAGGAAGGACCATCTGAAGAGGCAGCAAGAAGCCCCAGAGGAAACCAGCCCTCCTGGCACTTTGATCGTGGATGACCAGCCGCAAGAACTGAGAAAATCACTTCTGTTATTTAAGCCACCCAGTCTGTGGTATTTTGTTATGGCAGCCCTAGCAAAGCAAGACACTTTGCAGATCCTTTTACCCTGATTGTTGATTGAAATACCTCTTGGCATTTTGGCCACTGTATTTGCAGGGACCACTCTGTGTGAGATTGACATAAAGAAAGGTTCAAGTTAGTGGAAAGTCTGGACTTCTCCAAGGACTACCAAATAATCATTACACTGGGGAGGCTGGCAGGTCTGGGCCAAGCTATATCTGCACAAGAGGCAAAATTAAAAAAACAAACAATGAAAAGTAGTTTTTGACTTGGATCTCACCTTCACTCATTCGATAAATATTTGAGTTCTTATGTGCCAGGCATTGCCCTTAGGCACTAGGAAGATGACAAACAATACAGGCATGGTCTTCAATCTTAGGGATTAGAGAGTAATCAGTAAAACAGACACTAGTTACACAAAAGAGGTATAATATGCAATGAAAATTATAATACGGTGGGGGTAGAATCTAGGATGCCAGGGAAGAATTCCTTGAGGAAGTGATATTTAAGCTGAGACTTGGAGGTATGTAGGAGTAGCCAAACCAGAAACAAAAACCTGGAGGCCTCCATTCTCATTATGGAGGGCCATCGGGGAGTGTCACCTGGATGCCCAGCTTGTCATTATAGCCCTTCATTTTGGTGGGTTTTCGGGGTCATCTTTTCCATTCTCAGCTTTTTGGCACTTTGAGCAGGGTGTTGTCAGGCTTCTCTTGTTAAATTTTAACTGTACCACGAAAGTACACAGAGCACAGCTTGCCTTATTTACTTGCTGCTTCAATTCCTCCCAAGACCCTAGAATTTAGCAGTTGTTTCCTGGCAGGTGGGTCAGATGCCAAGTGACAAGCTATGGCCCTCGAAGTCATTTCTTCTATTCCAAAGTCCTGTGTATCATGACGGTATATCTGCCCTGTATATCTGACTCTTGCCCTCGGGGTGAATCCCTTCCCTTGGAAAATTAAAGAATGGCCATAATTACCTTTTTGCATTGGAGTCTTTAGGGGGTAAAGGCTTTTTCTGTCTCACCTGGGGTTCACGGGTCCTGCTGCTAACAGATTCCACTGCCCAGACTTGCCTGCAGGTGCTCTGAGCTGCCTGAACTCACGGTGGGCACTGTGGGAAGAACACGGATGCCTGTATCTGGGAGCTCTGAGCAAAGGGGGCAGCGGACCAGAAAATGAAGGCAGCCGGAAGAAGTGAGATGCACCGCCACGTGTGCCTTTGCTCCCAGTTCTACATGTGCTGTTTTTGGCAATTGAATCAGGACTCCTTTTTTAAAAAGGACCAACTGTCTCATTTGGGGGGCGGAGACCATCCATGTATCAAAATCCTTTCAAATGACTAAAATTACACATTGTCAAGGTTAGGCATAGGGTTCTGGAGCAATAATTTCAGGGATAGGGTTGAAAGCTTCCTTTCCCTGAAGAAATAGATGTCATTTTGCTTATTAATGCCTTAAGTTTTTTCAACACAGGATAGTATTCCATTCCACAAGCAGAGCTCAGCACTTAACTTTCCTTCCAAACAGGTTCTCCCATCTGAAATCCTTCAATGATATATACCAGTGATATTCTTCCTACTCAGTGAAGATACTGTTTTTATTCTCTTATGGCCTATATACGTCTAGAGTCTTACATGAACTAGGAACAAAAGCCTTATAATGTTGATTGAGATGTCTTAAAATGAGCACATTCTAGGAAGTTAACATTTGAGAAACTCATTTACTCAAGTGAAAATAATTTGATATCACATCAGCCACTGATTTGATAGCACTGAGAATTTGACCACAGAGTGGTGCTGAAATCTGAAACCAGGTGCTTTATCTGTATTTTAAAGTAGCCAGCCCAACATATATACAAACAAAAACAATGTGCTGAGGTTTGTGGGTTAGGTACAACCACAAAACGGACTAATTTCTTAGGGAACATGATTTTAACAAGCTTGCCAAATATAGTCTTCTTATCAGTGTCTTATGCTCAAGAAGTATATTCTGTGTTTCAAGATTAGTTTAATTTTATTCTGGTTACAGTTCTACCTGTTGATACTTATTTTAATATAGTGAGTTTCATGAAGGGTTTGGCTGCTCCATTACAGTGTGGGTTTACTGTTTTCCATTTAGAAAAAAATTTACAAGGGACATTATTAACTTAAAAACAAAAACGAAGGTGAAGAACCAAGCTGTATACATATGTTTAAAAACATTTGCAGGTAAGTTTTCTGATTCACAAGAAATGACCTCTGGGAAGACAGAGCTTGTAGCAAGAGGTTGATTGAACTGTGTATTTTTTGGTATGCTGTTTTTTTTTTTAAATATTCGTGAGGATGGGTGCTCAGTTGCCTTATTTTTTTGTTGTTGTTGTTGAGACAGTCTCACTCCATTGCCCTGGCTAGAGTACCATGGCGTCACTGTAGCTCACTGCAACCTCCAACTCCTGGGCCCAAGTGATCCTTCTTCCTGGGCCTCCCTGGTAGCTGGGACTACCGGCTCTTACCACAATGCTGGCTGGGTTTTTTTTTTTTCCCTTTTTTTTTTGGTAGAGATAGGGCCTCATTCCTGCTCAGGCTAGTCTCAAACTCCTGAGCTCAAGCAATCCTCCCACCTCGACCTCCCAGAGTGCTGATATACTAGATTTTTAAACATGTACATTTATTTTTTATTTACAAGATAAATGGTAACAAAAATGAACATGATCTAACAAACTGCTTCTGGGAAATTATACACTAGAAATGACAGTACATGAAGGTACGTGTGTGGATGTTTACTGCAGCATTATTTTGTGTTAAATAATTTTACAATCTCAAAATTCAATAGGGGAAATAGATGCATAAATTACATTTATATAATGGTAGATGCAGAATGCTTTGGTTTGCAGGTAACAGAAACTGGTTAATCTAAACAACAGAATTAGGTAGAAGTATACTGATGTTATTTGCTTCTGGACATTTTCTCCTATGCATCTCACTTTTACATAGTTGTAATTACGTATTTTAACATGAACTTTTTAATTTTTTTATGCAAATCTGTGTATTTTTCTTCCTGTTGCTAGAATCCTCAAGCCACAGAATATAACTGGACTGATATGAATAATTTACTTAACTGTTGGCTACTGTAGGGTATTTAGATTGACTCTAATTGTCCACTCTCACACTACCATAATGTGACTTTGACCAGGTGTAGCAGTGGTGAGAAATGGTAGGATTCTGATATATTTGGAAGGGAGAGCCAACAGGATTTGCTGATGAACTGGATACAAGATATAAAAGAAAGTGGAGTCAAAGATGCCACTAAGGTTTTTGGCCTTAGCAGCTAGAAAGATGAAGTTGGTATCAGCTGAGATGGGGAAGAGTATAGAGGTTCTGGGGGTAAGGTGAGGAGTTTGGCCTTTGGAGAGCTTGAGCTTGAAATGTCTCTTTGACAGTCACAGTTGCATGAGTCTGGAGTTAATGAGAGGTTTACAAGAGCTGTAAATTTGGGAGCCATCCAAAGTACAGGTGCTATTAGGTCATTAAATATGAAATGTCTGATTTCGAATCAAAAGTTTAGTTTGTTATGTATCAAACAAGAAGCAGTACGATTAATCAAAGTATTTGCCTAAACTATCAACGCTATTTTGCCATCTTTGCTGTACCTTGCTTATGCCAGCAGTAAAGAAGGCTGGAGAGCAAGTGGTGATGAAATTATGAAAGGTGTTTTTCACTTGTTGAGAATTGAATATTTTTCCTTGCAATAAGTGGTCCAAAGCCTGGAAGAAGTGGTTGTCAGTTAGCGCAAGGTCTGGTGGATACGGTAGATGACAGAGAGTTTCCAAGTCCGGTTTCTGTAGTTTGAACGGTGGTGTTTTTTGATACATGTGGTCTTGGAAGAGGATTGGCCTGTCTCTATTAACTGATCCTGGCTGTTTAATCACAAGAATCCTCATCATTTTATCCAATTGGTTGCAGTAGATAGCCACCGTAATCGATTGACCACGTTTCAAGAAGTTCTAGTGGATAATACCAGCGCTGGACCACCAGACACTGGTAATTTTTTTGATGAATATTTGGTTTTGGACTGTGTTTCAGCACTTCATTTTTATCCAACCATTGTGCCCAACACTTACAATTGTCAACAAGAATCCATTTTTCATCACACATAACAATACAGTGTAGAGATAAATGGTTCACTTTTATGTTGTGACAGCAAAGAAAGGCAAGCTTCGAGACGATTTCACTACTGATGCTCATTTAATTCATATGGAACCCATCTATCTAGCTTCTTCATCTTGTCCATTTGTTTTGAATGATCCAGTATTGCTGGAATAGTAATGTCAAACCTTGCTGCTAACTCATGTGTAGGTTGAGATGGATTTGCCTCCACTACAGCTTTCAGCTCATCATTATCCACCTTGCGCTCAGGTCACCCACGTGGTTCATTTTCAAGACTGAAATCACTGGAATGGAACTTCTCAAACCATTGAAGTACTGTGTGTTCATTAGCCACATCCTTCCCAAACACTTTGTTGATATTTTGAGCTGTCTGCGCTACATTGGTTCCACGATGGAATTCATATAAAAAATTACATGAATTTTTGACTTATCCATAGTTTCACAAAAATTGCTCTTAACAAAAGTTTGAAAGATAATCACAAATCTAACTGTGCATTTGAAAGGAGGATGTACCTTCACAATAAACAAATGAACAAACAAACAAACAAACAAAAAAACAATAAGTGTCAAAGTGAAATGTCGGAGATGTCAACTGTCAAACTTAGTACTTAAAGGAATTGGACTTTCTGTACTTAATAACCTATATATGTGTGAGTGTATATGCATATATATATATATATGTAGAGAGAGACACAGGAGAAAGAGATTTATTTTAAGGAATTAGCTCATGAGATTATGGAGGCTGGCAATTCTGAAATTTGTAGAGCAGATCTTGCAGGCTGGAGATTTAGGTAATAGTTGATATTGCAATTTGGTATGCAGGCTGGTAACTCAGGCAGTATTATGGACTAAATTGTATCCCTCCCAAATTCATGTTGAAGTTCTAACCCTCGATGTGACTATATTTGGAGACAGAGCCTTTAAAGAGATATTTAAGATTAAATGAAATTATAAGGGTGGGGCTCTAATCCAACATGACACAAGGGATGTGCCTGCCCAGAGAAAAGACCACGTGAAGGTATAGTGGGAAGGTGGCCGTCTGCAAGCCAAAAAGAGAGCCCTCAAGAGACACCAAACCTGCCAACACCTTGACCTTGAACTTCCAGCCTCCAAATAAATTTCTGTTGTTTAAGCCGCCCAGCCTATGCTATTTTGTTATGGGAATCTTAGCAAACTAATATAGGCAAGGTTTCTATGTTAGTCTTAGCTTCTAAGGCCTTCAACTGATTGGATAAGGCCCATACTCAATATGTAGGATAATCTGCTCTATTCAAAGACTACTGATTTAAATGTTAATCACATCTAAAAAATATTTCATTGCACCATCTAGACTGCTGTTTGACCAAGCAGCTGGGCATAATAGGATAGCCAAGTTGGCACATAAAATTAACCATCACAATTGGGTTCAATACCTTTACAATTATTTCCGTTTGTGCCTTTTTACTTTTTAAAATGTGGCTACTAGACAATTTAAAATCATGTATCACGTTTATCAGTCATGTTAGATTTCTACTGGACAGTACTACATTAGACATTTATGAAAACAGACAGAAGCATAAAGTACCAGGAGAACCTGGAGGAAAGACAGTGAAGTATGCTTGGGGGTGTTGGGGAAGGCTTTGCAGAGACGGGTGAGATGATGAAAGCACAAACCCTGGAGCCAGAAGCCCTGGGTTTGAATCCCTGCTCTGCCATTTCACCAGATGAGTGACTAAGGGCGAGAACTTTAATCCCTCTGTGTCTCATTTTTCTTGTCTGTAGAAAGGGGGTAGTAATTAAACCCTCTGCAGGGGATTGTGGTGAGGGTTAAATGATTTCATACATTTATGCAGTTAGAATAGTGCCTGAGACAATAAATCTCTGTAAATATTAGCTAAAGAAGGTCATGCCTGAGCAAAAACTGGGCAGATGAGGGGCTGGACAGATCCCAAAGGGCTTATTGAAAAGGGACGAATTTCAGGTGAAGGGAACATAAAACCCTCTTGTTTGGTCTTCATTTTCTATCTTACCACCGGAAGATCAGCAGCAGGGTCTCACTTAGCATATTCTGTGGCCAAGAGTTCAGCCACTTGTTTTGACTTTTTCCACCATTTGGTGAGTGGTTGGTGTGTGCCTGGCACAGTGCTTGACACCCCTTTTGGTCCCCATTTTACCTGATCTCAGTAGCACTCAGGCCTACTAGGGCACAGCTACTTTTTCAAAATGTCGACTTTTAGCATGATTGTCCCCTGGTTTTCTCCCACCTCCCTGGATGCTCCATCTCTCACTGCTTTGCACAGTCAATCCTCTTCTTCTCAAGCTCACGAGAAAATAACTTCTGATGGTTCTATAACCGGGAACTCTGGTTTTGATTAAGTGGGAGAAAAATGGAGACTTAGGAAACTGAGACAATTTTCATTAATGAATAAAAAGATTGTTCCAGATGTGCTGCAAAATAAAATATATTGAACAGAGGTGAAAAACAAGTACACAAATAAGCACATTGATAAAAATTTAGTGTCTCTTAGTCATCATCAGGATGACTTGTCTGGTTACACTCTTTTTATGTAGTTGGACCGCATAAAATTGCTATTTGACCATTTTTCTCTTAAAACAGCATTTTATAATGGTTCAATCCCTCATAAAAGGAGATTTCCCTATCTATCCTCTGTGTCCCAGGAAACACTTCATTTCCTATCAGCCCACTGAAAAGATGCTGACTTTGTTTGGATTTGCTGACTGGTATGTTCGTTCCATTTTCTTCTCCATTTCCATATGTGTGTCAATCTTCCATCTGAAAGCTGCGGACTAATTAGAAGAGATCTGCTATTTGATAAAAGGGTAATGAGGCCTCATGAACTAAAATGGATGGAGTTCATGAAACTTCAATGACCTACTGTACTTATAACTTCCTTTTAGAGAAAATGGTCCAAAAAAGTATCTTCCTGCAAACTTTGATTCATGACATTGACTCATGGCATTTAATCACATTGAATGAAAATGACAGGCACAGTGGATTGGACCAGAAATCACAAGGTAAAGTCCACTAGTGAGAAGGAGATGAGAAATCTTGCTGGTTAAGAGAGATGACCTCAGTTTCTGAATTTCCAGTTCCTGGTCTGAATCTAAGAGGCCATGCTATATTTTATTTTTTACCTATGAATATCCATGAAAATTGCCTTTATAGCTTTCCAATAAAGATATTTTTTATTTTTTCTCATTTGGAAAGTCTCTTTTCCTCACCACTGAACAATCCCTGACTAAGACAAGAATTAAATGAGATAGTGTATATGAGGGTGTTTGCCTTCTTTTTTTGGTAAACTGTAAAGATAAACAGGAGGATAGGCTATTTAAAAAGAGAAGTGTTCTTTCTCTTGTGGAACTTGGCTTTCAGAATGAAAATGTATTCTATGTTGGCCAGTTGAACTGGCTGTGAAAAACCAGTAGCCAGGCGAAGTAGATGTTACTTCAGTGAGGTATTTGATAATAGATATTATCAAATGGGTCTTATCTTAGACAAACAGAGTAAATGTATAAGCCAACTTCATTCATTTGCAGTACAGAGTCATTTAGAAGTTATTCATCTGGATTTTCCCTTTTCCTTTCAGAAGGGATTACTCTGAGCTCCTGCTGTTCATGGACTTCTGGCCACACTTCAAAATTTAGTTATGCAGCTATAAAACTAATTGGTTTGGACCTCAAGTCTCATTCCCCTTGAAAAGGCTTTAGCTCTGTAGTGGTATGAACGTGAGTTTTTAGAAAAATTTTCTGCTAGAGCATAAAGAACACACTAGAGAATATGAAAAATGCATTTATTTTGTTTTTCACAAGGTGTTTTATTGACCTTAACAAAGACTGATCTGAAATCAGAAGATTAATCTTCCTTTTATTTTTGAATAGCAAATTTTCATAGCTCTCTAATATATTTCCTTATCTATAGATAAGGAAATCTATAGATAAGGAAATTGACCTACATTACCTTTTGTAATGTTTGTTCAGTTTATTTGGAGCACATTATCTTCATCTTTTTTATGTGTTATCCTTAGTACCAGATGTTAGTAGGGTCCAGAGCTATTTTGGAACTTTACCAAGGATAAAGGATGAGCACAGAGATCAATCACATCGAGAGTCTATAAGAAGACAGTAATATCTCTGGTTTAAAGCCCCAGGGACAATATCTCAGAATTGGGAACAAAGATTGTATTTGAAGGATTGTGTTTCTTATCCCTGACAAGTAACATGTTGTTATGGGATCTATGGGATATAGATTTTTATGATGATTGGAGAGGGACTGAGCTAGAAAATAACTGCTTATTATGGGATAAAAGCACAAATCTTCATCAGAGCATATGTATTCCTTAGAGCTGAGCTTAAGACTTTGCATAGCCTCTCACCAGTGCCTACAAGTCATTTAGTCCTTCTAGGGTCAGTAAAGTGCATTAGGATTCCGAAGACCCGGCTGGTTCTCTGTTCTCCATTGCCTCATGACTTCATCAGGCACTACTGTCAACAAGGGATACCTGCAGCAAATGTATATACCTTTTAAGTACCGACTAGGTACCAGTTAGGTGGCTACATGTTGAACAAAATGGGGTAAAATGATATCATTTTAATATGTTTCAAGTACTATGTCAAGCCCTTACTATATAATATTTCAGTTTAATCCTGAAAAAAAAAAACCCTAAAAGGAAGGTATTATTGGAGATATTTTACAGATACAGAGTTTGGAGTTCCAAAAGGTGAACCTACCTGCCTCCCTCTGCACATATTCAATTATTAAGTCAGTCAAAGTTTCAGGATTTAAATCCAAGTTTATTTCGTTTCAAATCTGATGCTCTTAACTAACATACGCTTTCGTCTCCAGATACCATTTTTTAACCTGCAAAGGACTAAAATCCTAGTCATACTGGTAAACCTGTTCTTGCACCATAATCAAGCAGGTTATGGTGCAAGAAAGTATAGATGCTAAGAGAATAGGGGAGAGGCATCTAGGCTGGGCTGATGGATAAGACATGGCACCCTGGTGAAAGTGATTGTGGTAGGTGAGTAACAGTCAACACGGATGCGAGGAAACCATATTTTAGGTATTGGGAAGGGCATGTGCACATGCTTGGAAAGAACATATTATTTTTGTAAAGTTGGGCCCTGAAATGGAAATTGGAGAGTGATCCAGAATGAGAATAGAGAGGTGGGTAGGTGTCTTGTATGACATCATTGTATAGCACCTTTACAGAATTGTATTTTTTCCATAAATCAGTGGGAAGACTTTGAGAATTTCATGAATAACAGTAACATGATCAGATGTGAATCTTAGAAATATCACTTCGGAAGCTGTGTGGAGCTTACATTTGAAGTGACCAAGACTGGAGGCAGGGAAACAAGATTTTGCTGATAAAAAGTAATCTGTGCAAGAAAAGATGAGTTCTGAAATAAGACAGTGATCATGCAGACGAAGAGGAAGAGAAGATTTCAGCGATATTTGGGAACCCAGTTTACTGAATTTAGTGATTCAATTGAATGTAAAGAGGAGATGAATACAGAAGAAAAAAACCTTCAAAAATGATTGCTAACTTTCTGTCTTGACTGAGTATTTCGTCCAAGGAGTGGCTGCATAGGAGGAACAGTTTGTTGGGAAAATGACTGGATACCTCGATGGGATGCCCAGACAAGGGGTTGAGTTATGCATATGAATCTGGAGCTCAGCAAAGAGGTCTAAGCTAAAGATAGGCTTCTGGAACTCATCAGCATAAAGATGGTAGTTCAAGTCATTACGGAGATGAGATCTTTCAGGAACCTTGTGAAGGAAGAGGAAGAAGAGGATGAGTAGGTGAAGTTTAAGCATTTAAAGTATGAGTGGAAGAAGAGGAGGCTGTGAAAAGTACAAAGCAGGAAAAGCCCAGTAGGCAGAAGGTAATGCAGGGATGGCTGTAGTCAATTAACACAAAGGGAGGCGAGAACTTTCAGAAGGGGCGTGGGAGGAACATCCTCAAATTTTACTGAGAAGTAAGAAAAGACTGAAAAGAATCCTTTGAATTTCTTTTTTATTTCAGCATATTATGGGGGTTCAGATGTTTAGGTTATGTATGTTGCCCTTGCCCCTCCTTCCCCCACAAGTCCGAACTTCAAGCATGTCCATCCCCTGGATGGTGCACATCACACTCTTTGTGTATGCATATACCGTCCCCTCTTCTCCCCTTCCCCCTCTCCGACATCCAATAGATGTTATTCTTATATGTGCACTTATGTGTTGATCAGTTAATACCAATTTGATGGTGAGTACAT